>JAAMPD010001790.1:0-20393 GCA_025266255.1 Trissolcus basalis | reverse complement strand
TGTATATATATATATATATATATATATATATATATATATATTTTTTTTTTTTTCAGTTCACTTGAATATTGACATAGACATGGGAATCGGTAAAAAATGACAATTCAACTACTCAAATCTGTCATATGAATTTCAGTTCTTGGAATTGCACCAAAAATTTCATTTACGTATTCACTCGGACATTATTATTATCGTCTAGTATTCGTCAAGGTCGTGAATTTCGCGCGACTGTACTAATTGCATTAGAAAACGCTCATTGTATCGCACACATCTTAAAAGTGACAAAATTTTCACTTGGATAAACAAAAACCTGGTCGTCATGTGATAGTGTCGTTGTGTTTGCATTATTATGTTAATCAGTCAAGAAAGCAGTGACAATACCTCATCCTCGATTTAGGAAGCAAATTGAAAAAAAAGCGAATGGCTGTACAAATATTTACCAAGTAAATCATTAGCTTCATTCTTCTTCTGTTTTACACCACTATCAGTATTGCCTTGTTCGTGAATTCACGGTGTATGAATATATAAACTTTTAAAAACGCCCACCGACATGCATAGGATACGAATTTTTTTATTGTTCACTAAAATGATTCATTAATGCAGTCATCGATTTTAAATTATTATTAACTCTTCAGTATTTTGCATTCTTATTAACTTGAATTAAGTTAATTGAAGAATTTATCAAAGTGTCAGAATTAGTTTAAACAAAAAGCATTTTATTAATATTTATACTAGACAATAACTTATTCAATGAATAAGTATTACATATATATATTAGAGAATAAATTTATTGTCTCAACTCATAACCCAAAGGATTATACTTGAAAATACTTTAAAGAATCTAAATGAAATATAATATTAGTATATTACTGAATAACGCAGAAAAAGCGGGTTTTAGTGTTGTTATTTATAATCAAGACCAAAAAGGAGAAAAGATTTTGCCAACTGTAGCTGATATAGAATGACAGAAATGGAAACAATTTGTTTGAAAATGATTTGCAGCCTCTAAGCAGCTCCTTTGGATTGCTGCCTCTCATCATCTCACAATATGTAAATTCTATTATTTGTCAATCCAATTGCGTCTGCCATGTAGCAAGGAGGAGGCAAGGAACGTCCAAAAGTGCGGGGCACAATACAGCGTCCCTGTGCGCATTGTGCTTTAACGCTTTGACTTGGTGCAACAGCGACTCTTAAGGACGCCGATTGAACAGAAATTGAATGGTTGGGGCACACCTCGAGGGCGCTTGATTGTTCATTCAAACAACAATCGTAATTGCGTTACGCGTCAGAAGCAAGTTGACGCGCGAATCATCGGCAGCGTCGCAGTGCCCTGGGAACCGTGACGATAAGGCCAGTGATAAGCACTGAACTCGGTCCAAGTGCCACTCGAGCTAACGTTATTAGCGTTGCGGTTCGTTATTCCGGCACGTTTTAACGCACATTGTCGTCTTTTATTTCTATTTTCTTTGTCTTGTTCGGTTCCCTTAATTAACGACACAACGCCCTCTTTGACTCCAAC
This sequence comes from Trissolcus basalis, assembly GCA_025266255.1. Lineage (NCBI taxonomy): Eukaryota > Metazoa > Arthropoda > Insecta > Hymenoptera > Scelionidae > Trissolcus > Trissolcus basalis. The sequence continues at coordinate 18,874 of JAAMPD010001790.1, read as the reverse complement.
TCGTGTTATTGTTGTTTGACTTTGAAGTCAGTTCACGAGGCGATATCAATTGTCGCGCTCAAACAGTCCGATTACGCACGCTACGTTGCCATTTCAAGCATTTTTGATTTTGCCGCTATTTAAAAGTACGGAAAATTCGCGATTCTAATTGATTACAACAAATCGAACTCTCATTAATATCAAACATCCAAAATATCAAACAAAAGCAAATTTTTAATTTGTTTACATTAGCAAAAAAAAAACAAATAATTTTGCATTGAAAGAAGTGCAAATCTATAAAATTACACCCAATAAATTTTATCATCTGAAAACTGATGAATTCAATGTGAAGGAAAAGCAGCGTTTTTGTGTTCCTTGAAAATTTCGAGGTAGAATACCTCATCAGCGATTTCTCTTATCAAACCTGAAATCAAATTTCATCAAGAAAAAAGGGATCGACGACTTTACTTCTTGAAAGCACAATGTCTTCAATTCTGTCTATGACAGGACGCGTATTATTGAAAAAAAGAAGAAGCTAATAACAGTCGCAGAACTGCTACCTGCGTTGGTGTGTGCAGGTGACAGCGTGCACGCGTGCCGACTCCGCACACCCTCTCCAAAACCCGATTATTAGTTCCCTGCGGGAGAGCCCGCTGCATCCTTCGACCCCTCTTGCCATTTGACTCCTATTATTTTACCCACGTCTCTCGCGCCTACGAAAGAAAAAGAAAACAAATCGGCCGAGGGAAGAGAAGAAATAATCGGATGAAGTACCCTTGCGTTCGACGTGCTGCCAATCGGTCTTGATGAATTGCGTCTAACTTGTCGACGCGAAACGTCGACAAGAAAATTATCGAAACCCCAAAATTACGGTAGATTCTTTGTACCAAAAATTCAATAGAAAAAGTATACATTAATGGCACATTGTAACAAGTGCGCGTTCTTCATGTTGCAGAATTGGACAAAAAAATGAAAAAAACAAAAAACTTTATACAAATTTGTGAATAAAAAAATCTGTAAAAATGAATTTCAAACAATTTCTGAATTTAAATTATTATATGACAATTTATTTTTTATTGATGTAAAAATTAATTCATTATTTCTTATATCTTTCTGAATACTATTTTATACAGAATTATATTCATTATAATTTTACTGATGACATCAAAAATAAGAAACGAAGTGAATAAGAAAAGTAGAAATAATATATCTTGTACGTCTTGGCAAAGCAACAAACTCTCTTTCAGTCAATGAAAAAATAATTTAGTCTTAACACGTTAATCCAACTTCTTGCAATTAACTTTTTTTCGTTAAAACATTATCTGCACGGATGCGTAATACCATGCATCAATTGCACATTCTTGGCTTGTATCTATCTCTGTAATATCTCCGAATATCATGAAGTTGTTTGGATGTTTAATAAGTATTACAGTGGAATCCACTAAAGCAAGTTGTTCATATAGTAAAGCAAAGACTATGCTTTTAACTCATTGCAGTTGAGCATTAAAATTGAAATTTCATTTTAGTCACCCGGTAGTTTCGTTAACTTTCAGTATTTCAGATGATTATTTTGATTTTAAAATTCAAATTCAAATTTCTCCACTGGTCCTTATCGACTATAAATATTTAGAACGTGCTATTTCAATGATGTACATCATTGTTTGCGAGAACTTGAAACATTCGATCCTAATATATAGCGCGCGGGTATGAAAGGAGAAGGAGATGCCGGTGAACGGGAGACAGATGAAGCGTTTGCGCGACGACGATGGAGTCTAACCGGCAGAGCGGGTGAATGGGTGAACGGCCTGCCGCGTCCTTGCGAACCACCTGACCAACACGCTACAGACCCGTTCCCCGGGTCGGGTTGGCCCGGCCCGGTCCAGCCCGGCCGGTCGCTTCACTTCTCCTTCTCTCTCTCTCTCTCTCGCTCGCTCACACTCTTCCTTCTCCATCTCTCCCTCCCTCTCTATCTATCCTCTCTCTTTTTTATCTACCGTTCTTTCTCGCTCTTCCACTTGCTCATACTTCAGCTTCTTACTTAGTGCTCAGCGTTCCATAACAATTTGCACTGCCACTGTGCACCAATATATTCATCTCTTTTCAATTCAATTATATTTTCAATCTAGACATTTTTCGAAATGAATCAATAAATCATTACGTCGATCAAAATGCGATTAAACAAAAAAAAAAAAAACATTTTGTTGTTTTGTATTTTCTATTGGATTTTCTTTGTCTTTGCTTTTTGTTTTAAATCCTTTTGCATCTAAGGAAAAATGGATAAAAAGGTTTTCTTTATTTTACTACAAATAAACTAGATGTGGAAAAGAAACGTCTTTACATATAAATTTTTTACAAATTTACCGGGTAAATATGAGTTTTAAGCAAATGACTATATCCTAGAAGATTATTGTTCAAACCTTGCAAACAAGTTTTGCAGAAAACGAAACGCAAATTCCACACTTGTAAATTGATTCAATCTGAAAGCAAAATAATATAAAACGATAAATTTGTGTCCTATACAAATATCAGTACTATATAATAAACATAGGGTTTGACAAACTAATAATACATTTTGCACAGTGCCTCGTCGGACTGAATATTAATACAGACAAACTTGGCATAATCTTGATCGAATGATGGAGGTCAGTAACTTTGGCTATTCATGATAATCTCAGAGTCTGTAAATTGATTAGCCGAAGTCTATTAATAGGCATAAATGCCTTCAAATTTCGACAGGGTTATCGACAACAAGACGCGATCGACCACAGAGTTAATGACATAATCGATAAAATGCTACTATAAAAAAAAAAAAAACGAATTAATTAACATTTTATAACGTATGAGATTTATTACATGGGTTTGTCAAATGAATAAACAAATTAAAATCTATAAAAGGTTTAAATATGGCGAAATGAAAAATTGGAGTGAAACAGATGTCATTAACGAAACCCTAGACATTATTTCCATTAATGCGAATTCGACGATGGCTGAAATAGTTGGCGGTCTTGCGGGATTCCGTAAAGTGAGAAGGAATCGTCTTGTGCGTCGCACGAAAACATTAAAGCGTTTACGTAGATAGCGAGAAACACGGCGTCTCTAGTGAAAAAGAAGAAAAAGAAAGTGACGTAGTATCCAGCCGTTACAGGAATCCCGTGTCATCTGCCAGGTTATCCTTCTTCTTCTTCTTCTTCCCTTGTTTCACCCGCTTCCCCGCCTAGCGTGCCTGTTTCTCTGCCCTGGCCGCGTCTGAATCATGGACCTTTGTCCTTTTAGCAGATTCATTGTACCTGTTGTTTACCGCTTTTTTGAACACTATACACCGACTATGTTCATGCTTCTTTCGTTAATTTATGCCACTTTTAAATTTTTTCATCTTTTTTACCAATTCTTCAAAATCTGAAAATGTCTAATCTCTTTCTCTTTCTCTGTTTCTTCAACAATATGTTGCGAAAAATGTCTAATTCAATGTTTTGTTTTTTTTTCTCTCTCATTTATAGGCTTATTGTTTTAAGAGACTATTTATATTGATACTATAACACGTGAAGTTTAATGAATGACCATAATGAAATGTTTATTATTTTTATTACAGAGCAGCGCCACTTCCTGATGTTTGCCATAATCATTCGTCGGTAGATGGGGTCATTGCGGCCGTAAAAACGATCTGCTGGGAGGAGGTTCGATCTTGGTGAGTTACGTGACATCTAGTGAACGAGCTTAAAATCTCATTCGGATTTATAGTGTCAATACTAATTCCTCGTTTTGCGAAAAACCACTTTTGCCTCATCGTGACCGTTTTTTCCAAATGCATGACATATATTTCGACATTTCACCAGATTATACCGAAAATCTCATTTTTATGTCAAAACCCAAGAAACCAATTTTTTCATAATGTATAGAACAAAATCTGAAAACTTGAATGATTAAATAACATGCGAGTGATACATACAACCATGCATAGCAACAGAAACAGCAGAGAAGGTTGAAAATAGAAAACTAAAAGAGTGTAATTAAAAATTAGAATGATTTTTGCCGCGTCGTGTAACATTCTTATGGATTTTTTAATTTCTTTAGCAAAGTGAACGAACAGAGCCAGAACAAATAAACAAACGAGCAAAAACGAAACAAAGCAATTTATTTATGCGTGCGTGCGTGTCGTGTACACGTATAAAACTCGCATCGTACCGCGATGTCTTTTCTTCTCACAGGTATTCGCCGCGCAAGAGGATCTCCTCTCGTTTACTCGTTTTGTGCACGCAAAAGGATACCAACGATCGGAGACATAAGTCGTTTGTTTGTATGTACGCATGTATACGCACACATGCACGCCGATCGCGATTTATAGTACAATGCTTGATGAAACGACGCCACGGTTGTTGTTCGTGTAGAGTTGTAATGGGTACGGAGAACTGAGTGTGGAAAAAACGTTTTGGCCCAAGAGGAACTGTTCTTTGGCATGAAACTGTCTAATTATGCTGTAAAGATGGTCGGAACAGCGAAACAGTTTCTCAATTCTCTCTTGAATTATGCCTTTTTATTCATTTCTTACGAAAATTCCCCATCTTCTCTAATCAAATTTTATCTCATGCGTGGTTGTATAAATCTTTAAACCAAAAATTCAACGCTTACATTTAGTCATTTTGGCTTTTATCAAAAATTTTCTGATAATGAAAATCTCTTAAATCTATGAAAATTTGTAAAAATTTCAATGTTGGGACCTCAGATCAATATTGCAAAGGGTTAATCAATATATTTATAATTATGCATGTGGTTGCGCAAACTTTGTATATGATTAATCGTTTAATGCTAGATTCCAAGTTTTTGACACATCCTCTGTAATTTATTACTGTTATTGTTATTTTCTCATATGGTGGCAATCGTGAACACTTGTTCAGACAATCATTGTTTGAGGCTTAACAGTGCTGAGCATTTTTGTATTTCTAATGTCACATCAAGTTGCGGTGGACGTTCATTTTCAATTTCATAAGAGGAAGGTATTTTTACTGATAAAATTTATGTTCCTTGTGCAAAATTATGAAATGAAAATTTCACATAAAGTGTTGCTGCAAATTAATGACGATAGATTATACAAATTGTCGGAAAATAATAATCTCTATTTTATACAGTGTCAAAAGTTTCATGCTTCATTATGGAATATCTATCAATAAAAAATTAGAATAAATAGATTAATGTGAAAAAAATTAAGAAGCAGGAATATACATCTAGCTTTTCTAACAATTTTTCTCTCTCTCTCTGTCTCTCTCTCTCTCTCTCTCGCGCGCGCGCGTGTGTGTGTGTGTGTGTGTGTGTGTGTGTGTGTGTGTGTGTGTGTGTGTGTGTGTCTTTCTGTGTCTGTGTCTGTGTCTGTAAACGAGTTAAAGTAAAATAATTGTATTGGAACATAAAGGTTTGAAAAGTAGTTTTATTTGTTGGAACCCCATATATTGGCCTGGGAAAATAAATCTTATGAACACTCACCGGGAGGGAGAAAGGACACTGGACGCCGTCACCGGACACGAGTTGCAGTGACTGCAACAGATCACGTGCGAGAAAGAGAGGACGAGCAGCTATCAATGGCTGATTATACAATACATTGCGGACGGATATTAGTGTGCGCGCGACTCGTACATGCAACTGCCAAAATGGCCAGACACGCAACCGCGGTTGCACGCAGCAGTGCAGCGATATGCGTGCACACACACACACACATTTTCTGAACGAACAAAACTGTTGCCAATTTTAATATGTGCGTCAGCCAGTCGACCGCGAGATCCACGACACACATGCAATCGCGAAACTTTTCAACACTCCGCGTTCCTTCGTGCAATTGAGTCATTATGATTATTTATACAGGTAGATTTTGAAAAAAAACAAAATATATATACATATGTATTTCAGTTCAGTTATGTATATATTTATTTGTATTTATTTATATTTATAATTGTATATATAAAACTGAAACTGGACCAGGTACAAAGTGTTGTTCTCGCGTTTTGAAAATTATTTGTTCTGCTGAGTATACGTGCATCCATGCGTGTGTCACGTACGTACGGCCCATAAATTAATATGCATCAGGAAACTTCTAGAAAGTAGATTAATAAACACACGTTGGCTTTTGAGCAGATAATGAAGCTTGTCTCACGACGATGAAATATGCGTGCAAGACGAGCCTGTTTGAAAATCGGTTACCATCGATTGAGCAGCGCTTGTTCGTCAGGAGAAAGTATGAAATTAATCGGCGCGCACAATCGAACGTTGCAACCGGTATACAAAAACTGAAGACGAGTAATCGTCTTCATTGGAAAACGCTAATAAATCATAATAATAATTTTTTTCTTGATGCTAAAAAGAATATGTTATAAACAAGAAATTGTTCATAATATTGTCAAGAAATTAATGTGGTAAAACATTTGTCATTTTATTCAACTAAAAACAAGTCACGAATAATTTGAAGAGCTTGATTTGAATTGAACCAAAACTTGGATAGCTCGAAAACATCTTTTGATACAACAAAATATATCTGTTTTTACATTGGAATTAAGAAAACAAACAGAGAGTGCGAGCAAGACGCAGATAAAAAGGAGCCTAATACAGCGTACTTTAAAAGATAAAGTTAGTAATGCGTTTGGCTTTCACGCAAACATCGTTTTAATCCCCGTTCTTCCTCGTCCACCAACTGCGAAGGGACCGACGACAGAGAAGAGCCCCGGAGAATAGACGAGGGTAGCAAATTCAACTGAGGCGAGTAATCAGGGAGACATTATTTCTCTTTGAGTTCCTTTGCGTCGTGTTTTAATGCCGGGTAAAATGTATAAGCTGTCTCTGCCGTACCGGGACTACACGACACCACTTTCTTCCATTCGCTGATAATTCGCGATCGACGAACTGATTCGCGATTTGTTTTGCCTTTGATGTTGAACAAATTTTATTTCAAAACAATCAGCTAAAACTACTCACATTTTATCATCACTCGACTATAGTCTAATAAAATTGTGATTAACATTTATGACAACTAATTTAACATTGCATGACAACCATTTATATTATTTTGTTCATCAGTAACAATAGTTTCAGTCACTCGTCACCTGTATTAGAACATCAAATGTCACGATTGCTGTCAAACAAACAATTTCTCAATATCATTGTCCTTTCTCATTAAAAATTTTACGACTTAAGATGGTACATTGGGATGTTCGAATAACAAGAAACTAACAACCGGTTCATAAACCGCGGTCAATACTCAGCGGGACAACGATAGTTCATCCATAATATATAAGTATATACATATGATAGCAACCGAGCGACATAAAATTCTCCAATTGCAAAATTGATGTGGCTTACGTTACGCGGCATCGGGCGCCGGTCTCGCGGGTCCCTTTTCGTTTCACTGTAAAGCAACGTCTCATATTGTACTAGAGCGCGTAATTCATTTTTTACCGGACGCAGATCAATTATTTATAAATTGCTGCTCCCGCGAGAGCGCCTGCCACGCACTGCGGACCTTCTTTCCCCTTGTTCTATTTTATCACCACGCTTGGCTTTTGAATATAAGACGTTGTTACACTCGTAATTCAAGTGATCACTTCTTCTTTATTCTTATTCCCCTCAAACGCTTGTATATTTTTCCGTATATATGTAAATATATATATACACAATTTGCGTAGGTTATTATAAATCACTGCAAACACTGAAAATTCATTTATAACTGTAGTAAAAGTTTCTCTCTCGAATAGAGGAACATTTTTATCATAACTTGATTTTATATTATTCAAATTATAATTGTCACTTTTTATCGAGCAGAACTTACAATTTTCATCTGTCATTTTGTAAAGTAATCTCATGCAAATATGTGCTTCCTTTTTCATTTTAAATTTGTTAATTTTATTTACATCGCGCCTCTCGACTCATTTCAATGTCATTTCAGAGAGAAAGCAAATTATAATCACCCAGAAAAGAACCATTCCGATAAACCTGCCTCTCTGAGCAAAACAAAAGAACAAGTTGAGGAAAAAAACGAAAGCTGCGGCAATTTACGAAGAAATAATTCAATACATCATCACGTCAGAAGGTAGCATCGAGTGCATGCAATGTGAAAGGACAGCTGTCATGAGTAGTTCGATCTTCTGTTGAGTATCGATGTCGATGCAAATATGCAGGTGGAAAAACACAAAAAAGAAAAAGACACAAAATGTATTCACATTTTGTGGAATTTAAATTGTTTTCATTTTATTTACTTTTTTATTTGTTTGTTTTTGTAATTTTGAAGTATGAAATATCGTAGAATTGAATTAAAATTTATTCAACTCTTCAGCTTCTATGTGTATTGTAGATACTTCCACTATTTTTAATTTTTTGTGATTTTATTCCATAGAATATAAACTTATCGGTATTTAATCGATAAATTTCACGTTTTTACGTTTCTTGTGTCACAATAAAATAATAACGGAGACAATAAATTTTTTTTATTTTATATTTCTGTCGCACTTTTTTCACTTATTATAAAAAATTTCTTTTTAATCAACAGGTATTTTGATTCTACCTTGTGTATATATCACACAAGAACTTCAAATCTCAAACGCGCTGATGTGTTCTGTTATCTGTTATACTTATTAATACAAAGTTTTTCTATATATAATTTTGGTAATATCCAAACTCCGCCGAATAGATAAAATGTTACTAACCACTAATTAAAAAGAGAGGTAAACTCTGCCGTAAAAAAACGCTGATAAAAAATCTATAGTCAAACTCCGCCGAAAAAAAACTAATTGAAGGGCGGCAATCTCCGCCGAAGATAATTTTACTTATTTCAGCTATTCTTCATCGCACACAAGTAATTTTGACACCTTCCGGTGACGATTTCAGGTGGCAATTTCAGGTATGGCAAAACATACAAATATTTTTGTATCGAATACATATTCGCTACTTTGCACTTCGTCATCAGTTCGTTGAATGAACAAAACAAAAGAGCCACAAACCGACGGTTTTGAAAAAACTCTGGTTCGTTTAAAAAAAAAAAAAAAGGCTACGAACCGACGTTCTTTGAAAAAACTCTGGTTCGTTTTTAATAAAAAAAAAAAAAAAGCCACGAATCAACGTTTTTTGAAAAAACTCTGGTTCGTTTTTATAACAAGAACAATATTTGAAAATAATGCAGCTGTAAAAATATTCATCTGTCAAATGCAGCAGATTATCTGAAAATTATCTTCGGCGGAGTTTACCAATTTGGATTATCTTTTATTTCGGCGGAGTTTACTTAATCATTTTTTATGGCGATATTTTTTCGGCGAAGTTTACCTACAGATTTCTTATCAGCATTTTTAATTTCGGCGGAGTTGGGAGTCTGCCATAATTTTTTATTGAACTTTCATTTGTCCGATGCGAAATTCTTGGTTTTGTATATCTATTACTTTTTCTCTATCACAACTAATATATTACAAAACCTCTAAATTAATCACTGCTTTGATCTCGTTATATCGATGCACGCACAATAGCTATCATACTCGATCGCGTGTTACACATGAAGTCAGCAGTTATTATCACTTTTGATAATCTTAGAGACAACTTCAGAGCTGTCACTAACTTAAAAAAAAAAAAATAAAATAAGGAGAAGGAGAATGAATCAAAAAGTATATCAGGTGGTTCATGAACTTTCAAAACTTTCCCTGGATAATTTCTGTTTAATAAAAATATTAGATGCAAACAAACAAACAAAACAAAAAAAATAGAAAAGAAAATGTTTGAAAAGTAATTCAAAATGATATATTATTTAGAATAAGAATCTCTTCGGTTAACCGTTTACGATAAATTTGTCTACACAAAGCATATTAATAAACGTTTTATTAACACTTTAACGGCCCGCATTTATCCTCACTCTTTTAAAGAAGCATTAACAACATTACCCTCAGTTAGAAGCTTTGGTGGCATTAGACCGTTAAAGTGTCAAATATTTTTCAAGTTCTAGGTCAAATGTATAAAACTATAAAGATATCTTTAAAGACTAAGATTGTTCCAAAAGACCGATAAGAGATTTAGTTATGTTATATTTGTATACGATCTATCAGTTAAAAATTAATTACTTAAATGATTAATTGGCAGATGTGAATTTTTGACGTACAATTACACAGGTGTCGTGTGAGTATATGCAAAGATATAATGACGCCCACAGGATAGGTCGAACCTGGTCGCACCAAAACAACACGTTGCCAGCAATCTGTGATCTTAATGACGCATCGTTTTACATAATTTTAAATCAAATTGCGGGCTTTTCGTAAAACATACAATTTCTTGCTTCCGCATAATAACTATGTTAGAGTCGTGCAAGCTAGGAGTTGTGATTATTTTATTTTTCTTGATGATGCAGACGATAGAGATCCCTAGTATCTGCATGTCGATATGCTTGAAATCGTGAAAAATAGGTTAGAATGATAAATGAAGAAAAATGATGATGTTGTCGATTAGTCGCGTAAAATTAGATTCAACTTTGAACGGGCCATTTTGAAATCTAAATGTAGTGCACCAATTGATGTGTCTTGAATTGTCAACGCATGAACTTGTGCCCTCTAAAACTCGACATTAATCCACAGACCATTATTATATATTCAGACAGAAGAGAGGGGGATTGAGCGCGTGGTATCGTTTGTGCCTGCGCGTACGCCATGATTCGTTCATACGTGTCTGAGCACGGTGTTGCCCAAGCCGCCAAGCATGAGGCTTGTTTGATGCTCAGATCGTCATGACAAGGGCAACGCTTTGACTGCTCCCTAGAGAACAAAATCTCCCTGTGTATACCCCTCTTGCCATTTTCCCGGTTCCCTTTAGCGCTTACGTATCTTCCCTTTCTCTCTACCCCCTTGGAAAACTCACGGATGCAACGCTGTTTGCAAATCGGTCAAAGGACCATAACCGTTATTTTAAAAGAACCATACGCTTTTTAATTAGACCCAAACTGTATCTCTAAGGAATACGACACACTCCAGTTTGTCTTTTCCACCCACCTGGGAGAGACACTTCAATTAGACTGATCATTCATTCAATTCTTCAGAATAATATTTTATAGATTCATTCTAATTTTGTGGATAAAATGGTTACACTCACCCAAACTGTTTCTTCAGCTTTTTGTTTTTCAAATAAAGTTCAATTAATTACTGAAAAATAATTATTACAATATATCAGACTGTGTTTCCTCATCATCTTCGTAACTCGTCTATCGCATCCGACCAACGGCCATAATATCTTTCGAGAATGAGCTGGATATTATGAACGGGGCAACTTTGATGTTTGCGTCACGTAAGTGCGCCTCGTTGTTGCCGCGACGCGACCGTGCGTGCTATCTTGGGACTAGACTTCTCTTCCAGATAAGACAATTTGCAAGAGCGAATATGAATAGCCCGCTACAAAACACATCATACGCACTATTTACTTTGTCAAGATATTATGTTTATTCTGCATTGTATCGATCATCTAGTATATATAAGAATATAACTGAAATACATCACTTTTCTATAATTGTTTCAAAAATCATCCAATTTTTTTGGATTCAATTTTATTTTATTAAATGGTATTCATTTCTTTTTTCATTTTCAAAACTGTAACATTTACCAAACGAATCGCTAGCAAAAAAAAATAATTTTTATTTAACAAGATAAATGATAATAAATTAATAAAGTTAATTTAAAAAAATGTATGTTCCCTCATTACATTGAATGTTTCTCTTTCAAAGAGTCTACTTTTATTTGATTAATTGTTCAGACTGAAACGATAATATTAAAATGAAATCACGAGCTCCAGGCATTTTTGTATATGCACAAAACTTGAGATGAAGGGGGAGGAGGGGTTAGTTAATAATTACGTTATAGAATCGCGTTAAATGATGAAAAAAAATTGATTTGAGTTGAAAAAAAGTGTGCGCAATCTGATAGAGCATTGTAAACAAAGAGTGGGGGTAAACAATAATGACCGGTTCGCGGATGTGAGACAAAGAAGTCGCCCTCGAGTGCCGCGACTAAGGCGAGGAATCGTCGTCCGGTTCTGTCTGCGGTCGTTTGCAGTCATCTATCATGCAGCTGTTGCCTCCGTTGTGTTGTTAGTCTTACGTTACGTCGCGGTTCCTTCGCGATCAGAACGACTGTGCAACATGTGTTTGTTCCCCATCACGGCGAATTTCTCTCTCGATAAATGTTTAAAGCGATCGCTCAGTCTCACTCGCACCGCCTATCTCTGTTGCCCTCTGCCGTCTCGCACGTCTCTCTTATAATGCGTTATTATTCTTCTCGAGAACAGAGCCGAAGGACGCGCCATACAATACCTTCATCTCCATTTTGCAAGACGCGAGAATAAATTTATCGCCGCTCGCCACTTGCCCCGGCCGAAGCGTTAGATGTATGTACGTCTAAGAGCGCGATAAATACACGCGTCCACTATGCTTAGTACAATGGGCCTCAAAGCGCAAAACAACGAACACGCGTTTCTCCCTTTGCTCTTTCTGACATAAAGGACACTTTGTTGCGACGAGAACTAAAATTGTCTCGCGCGCTCGCCTTATTTAACGATGCTTGCAAGATAAAAAACGATATAAAAACGACAAAAAATGAAGCGCCCTATTGTGTCCAACATAAATTACGACATATGATACAAATTATTCCCGCGTTATCTCTCGTCTTTGTGCATTGTTGAAATTCGCACAGATACTTCCGCCATCTGCATTCATGGAAACAAGCGGACAAACACACCACTACGTATATAGGGATACGACTTGGTACAAGAGCTTAGATTTTAATCTCCTTCTATATATATATATTTTATATATATTTTATATATATATATTTTTTTAATGTACCCATCACACTCAGCCTAGTTTTTCGTCGCGACGCGAGCTTCTTCACAGGTGTTCCTCTCAAATTTTATTTCCTTTCCTAATATATATATTTACGAGTCGTGGCTCATCTTTTTAATATCCATCCCCACACCGGTATTTACCTTAACGCTTAGCAAAACCACGAAAACCAAGGCAGACTGGCCGGCCACTGGGATTGAACCCCGGACTTCTAGAATGCGAACATGGCAGCCGTAGCCATTAAGCCAACACGCTCGGTTAATGTGTGTGTGTGTATATATATATATATATATGTAGATAAAGATAATAATACAATAATCGGAGTTATAAATTCTTGAAAGCCGACGAACCGCTCATCAAATGACCTTTAATATAATTAATTTCGCAACAAGAGTTTACAACTCATTTTGATCGTAAAACATATAAATGACACAAATGGTTAAAAGCAGCGACATAAATAACCACGAAATTGATACGCGCAGGCATATCTGTGCGATTTGCTCGCAAATGTACCAGCTGATTAGAAACGGTAATTATTTTCGCTTATTATGAAATGCGCGTATCCCGTTTTTAATGACGCGGACCTTTCACGGCGCTTCATTACACATATATATTTGGATATAAGCGGGCACAACGGGTAGCGTCGTTGTCCTGCTTTCCCAACACAATTCGAGACGAGAAAGTAGCCGGATGAACTGGCTACTTTATACATACCGATGGAATAGAAAGCCGAGATAAAGTTTATAGTCATCAATCGGCATCGCATGCTGCGCCGCCGCGGCGTATAGCGCGCAATTTACAAGCCAGCAAGGCTGATGCTTCGCGTATTAAAATGTGTGATCGCACACACATTATCCGGCCACGGTGTGAAACTCGCACCGCTACATTTTTATTAAATCCAACCGACTTAAACATAAAGACGAAGATTTTTGAGCGCAGATAAGGTGAGCCTCGATCTTTACGACGTCCGCTCCAATCGGGCGCTCGCTCGAATAATTGTCATCTTCAAGCAAGCCTAGACTGATTAAATTCTATGGCTTTTCAGTTGTTTCAGAAAACGCGCCTGTAAAATCATTTATTCATTTTTTCAAGTCTTCAACTAGAAACGAGTTCTCAACAACATTCATTATGGACCACTTTGAATCTTGAATAGTAATTTACAATTGAACTAAAAAAACGTTAATGATTTGCCATTTTTGTTATTATTTTTTACTTTTATTTTCAGATAATCTGAAATCCGAGAAATAAATCCAAGTTTTATGGATGGTTATACCGTGGGATAAAATAAACTTTGTAAACACGCCTCCCAGACTACTTTGAACAAGTGGTTCATAAATGTTAATTTCTCTAGAAAGAAAAATGAACGAGATTAAAACAAGCGTTTTCCATCTCCCGAAAGTCTATTAAATCCAGTTTTATCGATGCGCCGTAACACGTAACTGATCTCCGTGCGCGAATTTTATTTGCGAGCAAAAGAGCAAGAGAGAGACTTGTAAAGTTGGTTTGTCATTATTAAAACAGTAGGCATGCAGCTCCGATAAATGGCTGCAATGATACGGCCGATTCAGATGGCTCTCCGCAAGTGATTGTACAGTCCAAAGACTAAGAGGGAGGGTGCGCAATCGAAGAAAGAGAAAGAGAAAAAGATGACGAAGAAGAAGAAGAAGAAGAAGAAGCGGTCATAAATGATCACCCTTATTTCTTAGCCGTATGGTTGGGCTTTACTCCCCGGACCGATAAATACAGGTCCATTTGTGTGAGACGGCGGTAGCGCCGCTGGAAACAGCACTCGCTCACGAATTATAGACGTTTTAAAAATATTGTCTCATTACTTATTCAATGGACGGCTAAAGTATGGCTTTCCAATAGAGTATCCTTCGATCACAATTTCTCCACCCTGTATATTATTAAAGCTGCGGCGCGTTATACAGCCAAGAGCTCGCCAAGTTTTATCGTACAGAAATGATAGAGATCGTTACTGTAATCAAGCTCAAATTGCACGTCGTTATTTATGAGGTATTAGAATTATTAATTGTTTACGATGATTAAAACTTCAAAATTAAATGAATTTGAGTTGATGGTTATTAAATTGTTACAACGATTATTTTCTTCTCGATATATTGAACTCTATAATTTCAAGTTCTTAAGAATGCGGAAAATCAATTTGCAACTTTGCATTTTTCAGTTTTCAAATTCTATCAATTAAGAAGTCTACTTTCATTTTTCTAACAAAACTGCAATACACGTATTTTATAATGAGATGTGTAATAACCAAAAAAAGCAATATAAAAATATGCCGCGACCATTAATTCACTCTCTTCTGTGCCAGTAAAAAAGGAAAGAAAAAAACGTTTCAATTAAAAATTTATCTCGCGTTTAAACACGATCCACTGTTTTATTTGTTTTCCCGTGGGCGATTGGTTTCTGATGCAAACAAAGAACCCCGACGACATGAGGTCTATATTGACCGTGAGCGGAGAAACTGGGATGGGCAAAATTTTTTGCATGCATCCTTGTCTATCGAGTGTGCGTGTTTTTTGAATGCCGGTCTGGGCGTTAATGAGCCGATCGAAGCTGCTCCAGCATACATTAGAAACCGTCGATCGAGCCGCGAGATCGCATCTGATTCGCTTCTTCTTCTCTTCTTACATTGCTTCTTCTCTTTGGTCGGCTACCAAGTCGTTGTTCGCCGCCGAACTCAGCTAGAGAGAGTGCAGTGATGGGAATATAAGAAAAGTTCTATCCCAGCGGCGCTTTCAATTATTCAGCGAACAATCGCGCCGCTTGTTTTCTTCGCCGATTACATCTTTGGGTATTTATTCTCAACTTCTTATCCTCGGCAACTCAGTTGCGTCCACACCAATCGACGCCGACATACGCCAATTCGATTGTCAGACCCTTATTGGCCAAACGTTTCAAATGACGAAAAAGAAGCAATTCCGCTTTTAATCGCACTAACCAGATGAATTGCAACAATGATAGATGGGACCAATCCATTGCTCAGACAATTGATTGCATCGGCTTTTTAATTAAAACTCTATATATAGGCCCTTTATGTCTCATGACTTATAAAATATTTATAATAATAAGTATAATAATAATAACAATAATAATAATAATAATAATAATTCATTTCATTATTATTCTTGTTATTATTATTACGAAGGGGAATCTCTGCCCCCTCGACGCTTCGCACCTCCTCTCGTTTGTTCAAATATTTTCATTTTTTATGCTATTGATGTTTATATTTGAATATCAATTCATCGTTTCCATACCACTTCACGTCAGTAGTTTAATCGGTGCACTTGTTTTGTATTATTCCCGATAGCCTTAATAACTGACGTTCAAATTGGTAAATTTTAACAGTAATAATAATTGACCATGTAAAAATAAGAGTGAATGAGAATATTCTCTTGTATTTAGTTCGATTCTTGGAATAAACTTTCTTTTTCCAATTGATGATCCAGTTATAATTTCAGCTTCTATGTTGAATTTGAACATGTTCAATACTTTTTAGATGCGTTTCGTTGCAAAGTCCTTTGTCATACTCAAGTTTCTTATTAGCATTATTATCGCTCTTTTTTCCAATTGTATGTAAAATATGTTTTGAGAATCCAAGAAATTTGGGTGAATTTAAGTATTTTATATAACATCCTCCGCCTATAGACTACATATCAACGTTTTTATAAGTTGCATAATTTATACCGTAGTAATTTGTTTGTAAAGTAAATATATTCTTTAATATTTTTTTCTCTATCTTTGTTAAGACATGCTATAATAGCTCTATCATTCAAAAGATCCTCTTCCATTTCCAATAGATGACAAAAGTTTGCAATGTTTTATTTTCATCTCTCATATTCGTTCACGATTTGAAAATAGAAAAATATTTTTAGAGATGAAAACTTTTATTGTTTGTTGTGATATTAGCAATTTCTTATCATTTCTTATAATAAGCAGTATCTTTCGAAAATTCTCACCAAAAAATGAATAGGTTTCCTTCAAACGGTGCACCTGTATTGCAAAGAATTTGAAAAAGTGCATCTAATAATTCTAATGCTTTTTCTGGTATCATAGAAGCTTTATCCCAAATGAATGTCTCGACTATTTGTAATAAATATTTATCTTTTAAGAATACAGACTCAATATTAGTAAGTTGGCTATCGAAACCTTCAATGAGAATTTTAAATCTAAAAGGGGTTATTAAATAGAAAAGTGGCTTTATTATGAAGAATTTGTTTTATTTGAATACAGAACAGACGTTAAATCTCGATTTTTGCGATTAATTTCGTTTTCCATTGAAAATTCGCCCATTAAAACCACACTGTTTTGACAAGAATAAAAATGCACTAAGCGCACTTGTGCAAGCCTAAGCAAGTATGGTGGGGAGAACAGCGCCTGAGGAGAGTAGTTCCGTTCGCGAGGGATGAACGGCAGCACGTTCGTTCGGTTTGTGAGGTTAAAGTGTATATCGTCGTCCCAGGAGAAAAAGGGCCTATTTCAAAAATTGTCCATTTGAAATACATGGGCCAATTTTGAAATAAGCCCTTTTTCTTCTGGAGCGACGATATATATATAGCTGACCAGGATCCACCGGCGAAATGCACTGCGCGTAGCCTGTACGTATCGCACTATGTCCAGTGACGCAGTCAGTGTTGTAGCAGGTTTGACACCTGTAGACTTCCTAGCAGATGAACGAGCTAGAATGCACCGGCGTGGGCAAGGGCTCCCATTGGAAAGAAGAGCGTCCATGGTCGACGAAAAGAAGAGATGCACAATGGTGTTGTGGCAGCGCCGTTGGGATGCTCAGCTTCTCACGGGACACGGCTACTTTCGAGCGTACCTGATGAGGTTTGATTTGGACAACAATGTGTCCAACCTGTGTCGATAATGAGGAAACATCGGAACACATATTCTTCCGATGTCCTCGATTTACTGAGGAGAAGATGGCACTAGACCAGCTACTAAGGGCAGTTGTGACTCCAGAGAACCTCGTGAGTCTAATGATGACTGATGATGCCAACTAGCAGGCAGTCTCGGATATGGCCTCGCGAATTTTGAAGAGGCTCCAAATGATCCAGAGAGAAATGAGAGGTCACGACAGAGGTCGAGAACAATGACAGAGATATAGCAACAGCGATAGTAGAGTGAGTAACTAGCCAATCCACCCCAGGCGAAGTAATGCCTGACGGCCGTTCCGCGCGGGGCATATGAGGAGTACCCAGGGGTTATAGGTTTTTTAGTGGGTAAGGGTCTCTGGATCGAGTTTTAAGCAATTTTCAAATTTCGAATTTCAGATACTGAATTTCAATTTAGCTATTATATTGCGCACATATAAATAATTTATTTCCAAATCATTCGCGGAGTTGTCCCAACTGGACAGAAATTGGAATCAAACCGTGAGACGATGTCTAATTCAATGCTTGTTGAAATGAATTGAAATAAATATTTTCAGTTAAATCAAATGAAAATAGTTTGATTTAACATGAAATCATTAAACCCCATGATGGAGTGTAAAAGACAATTAACACTCTCAAATTTGTCAAGAAATTGATTAATGAGCTAATATCAAAAATTGATGTATAAACAAAATCAAAAAGAAGCAATTTGTCGATTAAGTTCGAATGAAGAGGCCTTTCTCGATATTCTGAAATCGTGTAAAAATATCGTACCAATCGCATGTAATGGCATTGTAAATTAAGTAATAGATAGATACGCAACTCTGTTTCGTCGCAATCAAAGCGATTTGCATTCCAAGTTTAAATGCGAAATGATCCAATTAAAGTCGCGCAATTGCTCCGTGAAATGTATAAAAAAATATTATTGTTCTGTTGTGAAACCATCGTTAGACGAGACTAAAAAAATAGTAATCAATTATAAAACACGTACCAATTCATTTTATCGTAGAAAGTCCGAAATATATGTTGCCCTATATAGAGAGTACATTCTTTATTAGAAATTACAGAAAGAATTGATGTCAATATCTCAAATGTTTAATGTTTTTTAATGCTAACTTATAATTGTATTTTTGGTCTACCCTNTCTTATATATATTATATATATATATTAA
>JAAMPD010001789.1:0-20404 GCA_025266255.1 Trissolcus basalis | reverse complement strand
GAAAAAAAAAAAAAAAAAAAAAAAAAAAAAAAAATTAAGACAATCATGAAGGGCAATCATCTTGCTGATGGTAAGTGAGTCAAAAGGGAGTGGAAGACAAGTTTCGTGGCAAACAAAAGGAGCGTTAAAGAAAAAATTTTTTTTTTGTTCAAGTTTCACGTGATTATTAAATGATTTAGAGAAAATTAAAACGTTTGTTTCGTGATTTAAGATATTTGATTGTTTTAAATTGACCAAATGAGTTCATTTTTGAAGGTACTTTAAATGTGACACCATGAACATTTCAGTCATCTGATTACAAACAGAAAAGTTAACAAATTTGATCAACAGTAAGATAAAGTTTAGCTACCACTTTGTCAAAACATTCCTATCTCTTTATATGAACAGGAATGTTGAAATATCTGTTTCAATAAATTGTTTCTAAAATCAAATCTCTAATTAAAGGTTGTTGTTATTGATGAATACAAAACTTTCTAATTGTTTATTAATGCTGGTACGTTTTCACAAAGAAAAATTTCATTTTATAAACTATTTAAAAGTTGAATCGATGGTTATTTGAATTACAACATAAAAATGATGAAAAATTTGGATAATAATAATAATAATAATAATAAGAGAATGATTTCTTTATAAAAATAACATATTAAACTGGTATGATTGGAAACCACCGAAATAATTATGAACGTATCGTTAATTGTTTGCTTGTATAATAACAATATTGATATGAATGATAATCAGAAAATCATACTTTAGAGAAATAAAATTTGTATGAAGTGCAAACATTGAATCAAATTAATTGAATCGAGCGCAAATGTACGCTTCCGAATGTATGATTAATTATTTGAAAATTGTGTAGAAAAAAAAAAAAAAAAAAAGGTAATATGATATCCTTAGTTGATTGAAGTGTGAAAAGGAATAAAAGAAATATATTGTTGTTGTTGTTGGCGAAAGATATTGGAGGTTCATTTGTTGAATTGTATAAGAAAAAGCGTTGAATGGGTGTAAGAGTGAAAAGTCGTAAAAATGAGGTTTTTGTGATCGAAAAGTTGGGTGCAAAATTGTCGGGTCGGACGAAAAGCATGTTCGGTTTTGCGATGAGAAATTTGGAGGTGGAAAAACTTTCTAGCCCGCGAGAGATCGTTGAGAATCTCGGCGCGGAAAAGAGTTTGGCCTATTTTGGATTGGATGTCGGTCGGGATGATCGAGTCATTGCACTCGGTTGACTGAGTTACATCAAATTGTTGGTCGCTGGGCGGAGGGGAAAAGTAGTACACTTTTTAATCGATATAATTTTGTTCAAGTTGCCGAGACACACAACTTTCGACGAGTTCTGCTGATTGGAGAAAGAGCATTCGCGGCGAGGTATTGGCAGCTCGGACGATTGGGAGACTAGCTATAACGGACTAACGGTGGTGGGCAAATATTCCAGCCTGGAATACTTCCAGGACAAATGAATTCAGCGTGCACTCAGTCGAGCACGGGCCTCTCTCCGTGACACGTCTCGTAACGCTGCCTGCGCAAATATCATTACCATTTGACGATCGCTAGGAGAACGTCGCGATCGCGCGCCTCTCATGCCGCGTAGTGTTTCACCCGACCACGTGTGACAAAACGTGTGCCCGGTTCAGTGCCGAGTCGCCACTTTTCTCGCGACAACATTTATTCTTCTTTCCAAACCGACAAACATGCTTCGCCGATAGCTGCCTACTTCACCCCGTGACATGAGAGAGCGATTTTGAAATGTGAGTCACACCATCGACCCACCAATCCTATTTCTCATCACAAACAACAACGCGCCGATTCATTATAGTTGTTGTCAACAAACCATTCCAACGTTATACCTTTCTATGAAAAGTATTATTAACAACTTATTACTTAAAAACTAAACAACTCGTCGGGGCAACTTGTTTGTAAACAAAGCCACCTGGTGTTCGTCTCAGAAACTTGAGTGCAAAAATTGCAGATGGCGCTGTTGAATCACACAAGTTTTTTGTCCTCTCGTCATTCGAAAATAGATATAGAAAAACGTTTGACAAGATATAAGCTGTCACATTGGTCGCGCCAACTTGGCGCGGGTTTCGCCTTGTAAGATATGATGTCAATGCAAGAAACGCTAATGTGCAATTAGAAATTTCTTTCTCGTCGTTCCGTAAAACTGGAAAGGAATTTCACGTTTATGGAATAGGGCTTTCTCTGGGCAGCGCACGTTGCGGATTATGACAGGACGATTTCAATGATTATCCTTTCGCGATTTTTACGTAACAATTGTTAAGAAAACTTTTTTTATTTTTTTTTTTTGAGGTTTTATAATTCAGTATCTGATGAGACTTGATTTGGCTGTTTGTTGTTTTCATATTTTGCGAGATTAAAAAATAGTTTTGCCGATTGCATGAAATTTTAATTATTATTAGGCTGTGCAATCTACTGTTGTCCACTGTCAAAGTGTTACATAAACATTACATAAAAAAATTAACATACATAATGGCTTTATTCAGAACTACGAAACGATGTCAATTATCAAATGTTAAGGCCCGGCTGTCAAAACCGGACAAATGTGAATTCTAATGAGCATTAAGAATTGGCAAATGGCGCTGTTTTGTGGGAACCTGCACTGGCCTGTCGAGTACCGCGCGCATCGCACGATTAGCACATATGAAAATTGATATATCTCGATTAGAATTCATATATATTGTTGTGGAGCAATAACCAATAAATTATTTCGTCTAATTGAATATTCATCTATGTTTCCGACTCTTGAATCACATCCTCCGTTACGGTCAACATGTTAATATATTACACCCCACGTAATTTCCATCCACCCGTCCTTATTTATCGTAATGAGCAACTAAGATAAATGACAGCTCAAATTCAATTTTTTTGCAACCTCAATTTCCCTATCATAAAAATTCAATTGTTATTATTTTCATTTCTTTACATGTTAAGAAAGCTCGTAAATAAGAAGAATTAAGAAAAATGGATTATTTACAATGTTAGAGATTATGTTTTTTTTTTTTTTATATATTTTAGGACTGTCAAAGTTTTGTTTTGAAATATTTAAATAAGAAAAATAATTCAATGCATTGAGTTATTTTGTGTTTTTTTTCAGTCATTTTTTAAAAATATTTTTCATATATTCGAAAGAATAACTTTCTTCTGAGGTTGTCTTGCATAAAATTGTTGATATGTATTCTAAGATTTGAGATTTGATGTCCATTGGACAGGGACTGTCAAAAGTACTGACAAAACGTGTTTTTTCGAAATATTTGAAACATAGTTTTCGAGAAATCCTATCGTGGCTCGGCAGTCTCTGTCATCACTTTCTCGTTCCACGCGACGGGAATTTAAATTATTGTCTAGATGGCTCGTGCTGCTCGTTTATTCAATTAACAATTCCTATGACAATTATTTTATTGTTGTCTCAAATTATTTTCCAAGTCACGTGAAGACCGACGAATTGTTTTTGTTTTCACGGCAGAAATTAAAATTTAAAAATTCGCCTTTGGTTTCAACATTGAAAGTTCTGTTTTCAGCTTGACTCGTTGTTTTTGACTTTTTTTTATTTTTTGAAAATTCAAAAACAACCGCAATTTTTTGTCCTCAAATTGAAATGAAAAAATTTTGGATGCTCCCACATAATTTAGCATTTCAGAATCGTTTTTAGAATTTTAGATTTGCGCCTATTTGTTTATGGCATTTTTTTTCGTATCAAAAGTTGAATTCATCTCTAAATTCGCATTTAAGTAAGATTTATCTACATTTCCGTACATTTTAATTTCACGAGAAATCGTGGGCGTGGTTGTACATCGCAATGTGGATTCGTTCAGGTGACACTGCGGGAAACGACAATATACGAGAACGCACTGCAAATTTCATTTTTGAGGTTGATTAATTTGCCGAGTGTAATACGTTAATTTCGTATTTGAAAAGTTTTTTCGCAACTGTTTAAAATCCAAAAACATTAATGAATAGAACAAATAATTCAACAAATAGTCCCAAATTTTATGATAAAAAAATCATACAGAACATATTATATATATTATTAGAAAAAATTTTTTTTCGAAATATGACAATTGAGATAAAAATGAAATATTGTAATTGATTAATTTCAAACTTTTTGATGCAACAATTTGCATAAATTTGTCAGGGCGTTCGAGGTTGTCGGATAGCATCAACCTTATTATTTCATAATATCCTACCACAATGCAATTAACGCCGAAAATGAATGTTTCAAACAGAGAAAAAAAGCCTGTGTGGCAGCTTCTGTTTCATAAATTACGTTTCTGCTCAAATCAGTTTGTTCGGGTAATTTTAACTCATAAATCAATCCGCCAATTAAAATTGCTTTGAAAAAGTCGATCCTATTCACGTTTTTTGCAATCGCTTTTTTTTCATCTTCACATCATTGCCTTGTGTCAGTCATTAATTTTCACACCCATCAAATCGTTTCATAATTTTTCTTATAACAGTTCAGAAACATCAGAATATATTACAAGAAAAAAAAATCAAGTTCAATTTTTATAGTGACACTTTTAACAGACTGTCAAGCAGAATGTTTCACATCAATTTAATGACATTTCAAAGAATATAATATCTTTGATGTAAAAAAAAAATCTTAATCTTAATAAAGTAAAAAAAGGTTGAAAAAAAATTCTTTTGGATTGTAGAGAAATGAGAAATATTTTGAACTGAAATTTCTTCTTGAATTTAAAAGATGAAATAATTTTTGAAAAGGTTAAAAAATAAAATATAAAAGAAATAAATTGAAGATAATGAGATCGGGAGTTGAAAAAAAGTGACTGAAAATTCGAAATGAACGCGCGTGTATTGTTTGTGTCGAGCTTGAGTGGCTGACGCAGCGAGAGACGCGAAAGAAGGAAAAGAAGAATTTATCAGAAGGCGCTTTCTCCAGCCTTAACTTTATATAGGTGTTATATATCGAAGTTGAGGTCGGCTATCTGTCTCCGGCTAATCGGCAGAGGAATGTCGCGCGACAAAGTATATAGGAAGTTCGAGGTCGTTCGTTCGGATGATCGAGTTTTTCCCCCCTGAGCGATGACTTGCCATTGCGCATTATTTCACCCGACGAATCCCCGCGACTTTTATTTACCAAACCACTTTTCCCAGCGACATTTTCACCGACGCTGCTTTAGTCGACGTTACACATCGCGGTGTCCGATTTTCACGCGCGCTTTTACGTAATTTCTCGAACCAATTCCCCCCCCCCCCTTGTTGTTTCATTCTTTTCTCTTACGACCGAAAATTTTCAATTCCCAGAATCGACAACTAATTGACGGTTGTGTAAAAATACGAACCGACTGAATTTAATGACATTTTTAGCCGGAAATAATTAGATCCGGCGCGCCAGAGTTCGATAATTAACTGATTAGGGGCCTGACACCGGAAATTGTGCAACAATTTATTCGAAGCCTTGACATTGTAAATTGCAAGAACTTGTATCAACACCCTCAAGTCACATTTTTTTTCAACTTTTGGATTCCTATTAACGACCATGTTTCTTAATTCAGGATCAATTTTTAACGTATACTTTTAGATTACACGTTCAAAAAATGGAGGTTAAAAATTATAAGTCAATATTCAAAGGATTAACTTAAACTTTCTTTCAGGTTGTATCCATGAAATTGAGGTTACACGAATATTCAGTTGATTGATTTTGAGGTTACGAATGTTCCAAAATACCATTTTTGAGATGGAAAAAAAGTTATTATTGATGTCAATGTGCGATTTCTTAGTGATTTCAAAATGATAGTGATCTGTTCGGACACTGGTGTTTTTGCGATTTCCAAATGTGCCCGTGGCGTCGTCACGCACAGTGACTCCCGTTGAGATATTACACCTAGGCCGATTACAAGGGAAATCACGTTTTCTTGCGGAAGTCGTTGCGGGAACTGCCGTCAATCAAACCCATGCTACGCTGACCTTAACGATTTTAGAACAAGTAAAAAATATCAGATCTACGGAGTTTTCAAATTAGCCATCATTCTGAGTTGCCAAAATATCCGCCAGACGAGACGTTGTGATTGTAAAAAAAAGTTTGACTAGAACATTTGAATGAAGATGTCAAATTTAATTATGATTGAAAGTATCGGGCATGATTGATGACAGCCGCAGGAATCGAAAGTTCGGAGGGTCGCGGACAAAATAGCTTCCGTATATATACTGATGGTAAGCCTGCAAACAGAATTTCTCTATATAGTATATCGTGAGGACTTGAGACTTGACATTGTTTTGTGTAATACACAAATTGCAACCGTTGGGAGGTCAATTCCAAATGGTTATTCGATCGCCACGGAATTTAACAATCTCGTAACGCGTCATTAGCTAGCAATGAAATAAACCGAATAATTTATCACCCATGGGCTATCGTTCGAGCGTTTTCTGTCAGTTCTCCTAATTTAAAAATATATTGACAGTTTAAGATTCAAATGAATGTTATCCACTTTTTCAGTTTCAAGTTTCACACAATATAAACGGTCAAATTAAATCGCATATATTAGCCAACTGTCGAATAATGGAAATTTGATAATTGCTAGACTGTCAAATGAATGTTATTGTCTTCTATTTTCACCAACTGAAACATGATATGCAAACTATTTAAATTGTAAAATGATAATTTATCAGCTGTCAAAGCTGATCTATCATTGGCTCATTTGTTCTTTGCAAAGGTGCTTCTTTTTTTTTTTTTTTTTTTGTAATGGTCTGATACTGATATTAGAATACTAATTGTTAAATTAGAATTTAAATGGTTTGAATGAAATGTTGATTTTGGTTGAAAAATTGTTGGCAATGTGAAAAATGATAGTTTAGTGATTGGGAAATGAAGGTGAAACTAGAAGGGAGCATATTGAGCGACGTTTATAAAATAATGTTTGGGCGAAATGAAATTAGAGCGTGGGTCAAACGTTTTTGAGTTAAAGTAATTGGGACTAAAAGCCATAACCTCTAAATAACGTTATCGAATATTTGTACCGATGAAATACAGTGTATTTTGCATATTAAATGAAAGACGAGTTATTACGCATATTATCGTAGAAACTGCAACAGCTTTCGCGATAGTGCATGCATCTCTCATGTAGATACATAGATTAAATCAATGCCTGGCGAGAACGCACTTACGCCTAGGCACTTCCGCGTCCGGCTCGCCGCCAGTCGGAATATTTGATTCGAGCTAATTAAATTCGCATTAACTAAGTTATAAGCGTGCCGTTGTCCTCTGTCCACCGATAATAAACTCTCTGTCATCAATAATTAGAACTTCTCCGTCTGCGGTCGTGCATTTCATTCATTTAACGCCATACTTTTCATGATATTAATATCAAACTCGAGCGTATAAAAGCTATACATAAAATACCGTTACGCCGGAGCGATCTCATAAAACTCGCTTCAAATTAATCCTGCTTTGCTGCTGATCATTTATTCATCAATTCGTTTTTGAAAGCGCCACACTTGAAGATCGCCGACAGTTCCGCTTAGCTTAGAAAATTGTGCATAACCTCGAAAATCTTTCAACGATCTTGGAAAATAACTCCTAGAATGTTATCCAACAACTACTTTTATCATGTTCATGCATTAGGTTATAAAATATCAGATAAACACTCTTTCAAATATTACTTTTAATTACTTTTTATTTAACTAACAACATACTATATATACACATCAAGTCTATCCCTACTCTCTTCAAAACGCTCATGTAGGCGTCACTTCATAACCGCAGTTATAATCAAATCAAACCCATTAAGATATAACATTCGTAATCGCGACTAAAACTAATCAAAAATATCAAAGTTGAAGAAATTTATATTCAACAATATCTTCTATCTTCTTTTTATATTAAATATACCCTCACGGACGAAAATATATTTTTCGTGTATAAAAGATATTTTGGCAGTGAGAGGTTTATATGTATATATAGATATATATATATATTTTTCACAAGTTCCATTATATAAACTATAAAACAGAATATATTTTGTATATAAAAAAATTTATAAAAAGCGGCAATAATAAAATAAAATATATTTTTATCCGTGAGGGATAATTATAACTATATAGAAATACGATTAGATGCGCGCGCATCATTTGTCAGCTATCTTCGGATCATTTGAATAACGCGAGACTAGTATTATTATGCATTTTTTGCATGGTGTCGCAGTGATTAATAAATTAATGGGATCAGTTTACGTAAGGCTTGTGTATACCATCGACACAGCGACTAGCGTCTAGTCAACTCAACAAATCTAGGTCAGTGTAAAGGCCGGACCTCGACTTGGAAAGCGGTGGGTTATTCGCGAGTAAACCGCGAATATCCCTGATTGAGACTGTATGTACACATCGTTCATCACGCTTACGCGTGATGCGTGCACACAACGCATTACGTAAATGCGTTCAGCTGTTACGTCAATTTTCGGTAAACGCGATCCAAGTGTTTGCGTATCGCGACGCAACAAAAATGCTGCGCGCGTCACCTTGCACGTGATCAATTACATGCATAACCGGCCGCTCCCATTGGGCCCCAGGAAAGTTTCTTAGAACAATCTGGAACGCTGCACTGACCTGTGGTGGGGATGCCAATGAAGTGGGGAAAACTTGTTGATTGCTTCAAGAGATCGGTGCATCAAATTCTCTGCAAAATAACGACTAACATTCATTTATTTATTATATTTCATTTCTTATTCAGCTCAATTCTGCATTTTTTATTAATTTAATTTTCACAAAAATAATCAAATGATTCATACAACAATATTTTCAATTTTACAACAAAAAGTGTAATTACAGATTAAAAGTAACCTTGAATTTTGTTCGAGGGTATGAAGAAAATTGGTTCAGAATCTTGAAAGCTCATTAACCAAAGGCGAGACAATTTGCAACTCTCTGCAGTTGCCATGACTTTTGATTCGTCTTGACACTTTTTTCGTTTCTCCAAATCTTTCACTTTCCATCACCCTTTCACTCCAGCACCTACGGACTAGCTTATATGAGATGCGTTTTGTGTCAACCATATTTACTGCATCGTAGTTGCAAAATCAAAACACCTGTTCGAAAAAAAATAAAATAAAAAAAATAACAAAACGATTTTTTAAAAAAATCATTTGAAAATTTCGATCGGAAGGAACTAATAAAAGACTAAAAAAAGAACGAAAGAGGAGAAACAATCAAAATCTCGTAAGGAGAAAAAAAATTAATGGAAACAGTTTCCGAGTTTCTCATTGCAACCTGTCGCAAAAAACGTTTATGACACAGAGGATGTGAATAAAAGTGACAAAAGCTCTAGATGTGAACGATATATGTTCGATCTTTTGACAAAATGAAGCACGCTCGACTTGTTTTCCATGCAAAATCATTGCTTTCGTGAAATTAATATTTTTTTTTATTTACTCTCTTACCCAAGATTATATAGAAATTTCGCACTTTCATCCAGCGAACAATTCTTTAGAAACTTTCATTTTATTCTGATTTTTTGAATAAGCGCCATCTGGTAGCAAAAGTTGATACCTGTCATAATTTGAAATAAAAAGTTATTATCTATGTATGAAAAACATAAGTTCATAAAAGTCAGCACCCCCACCCCTCCAAAATGAATTAAAAATTGCTTTACAATTTTAGTCTAATTACGGTCCATTAAAGTCCACAAAAAAATGCAGTTTTGGAAACCGGCAAATTCAAAATTTTGTTTTTGGGCTATTCAACTCAGCACCCCCATCTATCAATGCAAGCGTATCTCAGACGCAGTTTGCCCGGTGCGCATTGAAAATTTATACACACGGGTGCAGCCCCCTAGTTGATCAAAAAAATAAAAAAAGATAATACATATTTGTTTTTGTTTATAAAAAACAAAAAAAATTTTTTTATGTTTAGTTGTACACGTTAGATTTTTTTTTATACTCTGAAGGTTCAAAGTTTAATGCTGTTTTCTATTGTTGCAGGGTTACACTTTTAGATATACTTGTGCCTCAGATAATCTAACTGTCTGAGAAAGTATTTCATGCGTCATGACAATAACCCTTCCACTCTTGAAGGTTATAACCCTTAAGGGGTGTGTAATGTGAAGCATTTTGATAGATTAAAATAGACCAAAATGAATTTCTAATTATTTTGTTATTTTTTACGTATAATTGACAGGTGGGGGGTGCTGAGTTGAATAGCCCAAAAACAAAATTTTGAATTTGCCGGTTTCCAAAATTGGACTGAAATTCGGTTTTTGTGGACTTTAATGGACCTTAATTAGACTAAAATTGTAGAGCAATTTTTAATTCATTTTGGAGGGGTGGGGGTGCTGACCTTTATGACCTAAGAACATAAATATTAGTGTTACTAAGTAGTTAGGATGTAATTTTGATAAAAACAAAACATTTGAGGATAAAAAATGGTTGTTGTAAATTATGAAATCTATTGGA
This sequence comes from Trissolcus basalis, assembly GCA_025266255.1. Classification (NCBI taxonomy): domain Eukaryota; kingdom Metazoa; phylum Arthropoda; class Insecta; order Hymenoptera; family Scelionidae; genus Trissolcus; species Trissolcus basalis. The sequence goes on along the minus strand of JAAMPD010001789.1, from coordinate 9,992 downwards.
TGAAGTAGGTTATAAATTTATCCATCGGCACAAATATACCGACTGTACATAGACCGCACGTGTGCAATTATTGATGCTACATGAAATCAAGATTACGGGAGCGGATAATTTTCGGTGATGAAGCACTAAATTTACGAAACGCTGAATGGTGTGTTATTACTTATCGTGCGCAAATGTTATGATAAAACGAAACAATTTAATTTAGCGTTCCGCGCGGTGCTCCCGCCTCGGGTTTTGTTTTCGTTCCACTTTTCGCGCTATTTTTCAACTCAGCTCAATTGTGCTAGCAGGACGAGAGGCAAACGGAATATGACGCGCACAGCAGCGGCGGCAGCAGCGTGCCAGAGAGGGGAACAAAAAAGCTAATCGCCTAATTGCCAAGTCGACTTTCTTCCGCGAGTGCGCTTGCACTCGGACGCATTTTCCGTGTCATTACGTCTCGCGGCAAGACACATTGTCTTTTGGCGCGCAAAAAAAAAATGTTGAATATCAGGCGGGCATTGTGTTACGCAAGCTCGTTCAACAAAAATGCCAGACAAAAGCCAGGAAATTATCGTCTTGTAAGTTCATCGACTCAACCGGCACCTCCTCTCTTATCCAGGAATGCAGGTTCACGTAATCGCACTCGTAGCTTGGATATCTGCGCGTTCGCAGTCTCGCTCTGCCAAACGATAAAAGACGAGATACTTTGCCACCCTTCGGCAATTCGTTCGCCTTTTGTCGCTCCTTTTATAACACAGACAAAATTCCATGCATTTGCCTCTTGTCTTGCGTCATTCACTCAACACAAACAAACGAACGCAAACAATAACACACCTAAGCGTTTGTTTCTGCTCTTGTTTCAAACAAAATGAAACAAAACATGTTATTGTTTTCGAAAAAAAAAACACCAATCCAATAACAAAGCTTTCCTCTTCGTTAATAAGGGGTCGCTCTAATGTATACACCACATCAAATTTCACATCTTCATTTTTTCAACTCCGCAATATCATTTTTTTTAAAACGACACTTTTTTCTTTGCAAAACCGTTTCTCTCATAGGCTTAATATACCAGTGGCCCGTAACAGAAACTTTAGAATATTTCCATAAACCATAATAGTTTTTATAATCACAAATCATTACAAAAAATAATTTAAATTTGGTGAAATTTTTGTTTAATCACCACCGTTTTGTTTTTTACACAACACTTTTAGCATCGTTTTTTGTTTTGACGAAACCACATGAAATATATAGTGAAAAAAAAAAGAAGGTTTTTCGTTTTTTTCATATAAAAAAATAGAAAACAAAAAGTCCTTTGTTTCATGTTTTTATGAGATACGTAGAAGGAAAGTTTTTGTAAAGAAAAATTTAAATAAACAACTAACAAAAAGTTGTTGTCTTGAATGAACGTTTTTGAATGGATAAATCGAAAGGAAACAAATAAATAATATTTTGTGATATGCGATGATGTTTTCTCACATGTGTTAAAAAGTTTTCGGCCATTTCGGATATTTACCGCCCGAGGGTGCCATCAAAATATACTATGAATGAGATTTTTTGCTACACTGTTTTTCTGCAAAATTGTTTTCTTTTCTCAATTCGAAAACGTGGATAAATTCAATAATGATAAATGTTAATTCAGTTTTTCGTTTTCTTAAAGAAGAAAATCTTTGAGAAAATAAATGAAAGTACGTTCGTTTATGTTTTTGTTTTTTAGAGTTGAAAAAAGTTGAAGCAAGATAAGAATGTTGTTTTTTCTCCTAGAAAACAAAATAAAAAATGTTATATTAGTGAGATTTGGTGAGAATAATTATCGGAATGTATAATGACAAGATGATAAGCAATTTGTTGATTTTGTTCGGTTGGGTTGGAGACATCAAGAGAGTTATCCATTTGAGAAACGCGCGTATCAAAAACACGTCCTTTTTCGACCCGTACGGCATGAAACTAAAGAAAACAATTACGTGCTTTAATGGAATAGAGTTGTGAGACACGAAATTGTTTAATTTCGCGACGAGCAAAAGAATGAGAGTACTCTGTAGTCATTATCGTCCGGCGTGATGAAATTTACGCGGACGTAAAACCCGTTTGCCCGAACTCTTCTGAGTGCCATAACAAACGAATAAATGGCCCGGTTGGCTCTTTCTTTTCTTATCCGAAGAAAGCTATCTGACATCTTTTCATGCCACACACAAAATTCACTTTGTAAATAACATCCCTTCTTTATCTGAAGAAACTTAACCTCAGAATTGACACGCATCTTGCGTAAATTAAGTTGAACAAAACAAAAAGAGTATAAATTTGATAGCAATATTCATTTGCTGCAGGTATGTCAAGTTGGTAATTAGTATTGACGTTATGTCGACATTAGCTTAAGCTTCTCGAACCGAAGTTCCTTACATAGCGAAAGACAGTTATATAACTTAGTCACGCTCGTAACAAAGGATGAGAGTTAATTGACAAAACAACCGTAAAACGCCGAGCAAAAATCTAATTGTCTTAAACTTGGCGACAAAGTTGTCGTAATGTATAACTCTAATGGAAATTAATAATCTCTTACCAAGGCTCGGGTCGACTTTTGGATCTAAACTTTGACAACTAAAAATGATAACAATTCTCAAACTCGACTCCAAAACTTGCCTCTCATTGGTTTGACAGTTTTCTCACATTTCGTAACATCAACAAATTTGACACCTTTATTTTGAGAGTCAAGGTTATGCGAAACTTTCAAATGTCACTTTTCCCTGTTGAAGTGCTGCAACCAATGCATTTGTTGAGGGCTGGACAAATTTTTCCTTTTCAGTTAGCATTATTGCGGTAGGTGGCGGGGCACACCAGTTGACCTCAATCAGCTGCACCGGTTCATTAAATCAGGCCGATCAAGGACGCACCATGTTTACCCGAGAAATAACCCTTGCTCAAAGATCCTGCAAATAAAAAAGCTGTTGCATAACCTTTTGCATATCGTCCGAACAAAAACTCCAAGAGAAAGGTTCTTCTGATTACATCACCGCATAAATAAAGATCGGAAGTAACATCAGAAGCATTTCTCCCAGCTCGGCATTGGATTAGGTCATGTAATTTTCGCTTGTCTTTCATTTACTTCCGAGACATTTTGCAAAACGTCATCTAACAACAGTCAGCAAATTCTTAACATTTGACAAATCTATTTTCTTAAATGTTTTTCACTATTCTAGCTGTTTTTGCCATTCAAACAGAATCATGTCAAGTTTTTTAAACTTTTTTTTGTTTTCTTTTTCGATTATTTTGTATATCGTTTTTGATATTTGCAACGATATGAAGGATCAAAAGAATTTGAATTCTATCTTCATACAAAAGATTGTATTTATATTGTATAAACAATATACCACAGTCGGTAACGCCAGTAGAAAAAGAGAGTGTTGTATAAAAAACAAAAATGACAGAGAATAGACTTATGAAAATATTTTTGCATATTTTTAATGTCTCGGTGTTCTTTTTGGATATATTAAAAACGAAACTTTTGACGAACGATTCAATGTAACAAGTCAAAAGAATTTGAAATTCGTTCTTATGAAAGTTGAATTGCATCTCTAAATTGTGAATAATGTGTAGCCCAGTCGGTAACATTCGTCGAATAGCAATAGAGGGCACTCTATAAAGAAAATATATAAAGTCGACAAATTTACTTTTAGAAATTTATTTTTGATATTTTGTTGTATTTCTTAAATTTGATTTTTTGTGAAAAAATGAAGAACCTGTTGAATAGGGTACGAAACTGAAAATTTCATTTATCTGAAATCGTTCGAATGATTTCGAGGCTGAGAAAATGGAGTGGAAGATGATAAAAACTGGAAAGTGGTTATGATCCAATTGGCGGTGTCCGCTTCGCCTTTCGCAATGAATTTTGGTCCGACCAAGGTAACTTGTGGAATGTCACCGTGCTGACTAGCACTTCTCTATCTGCTTTCCCCTTCACCCACCTTAGTCGCTTTCTTCGCGTGCATTCTCGAGAACGGAAAACACAGGGAAAACAAGGACCGCGCGCCATTTCTGCGCAACGCAATAGTTAAGTCATAAATTTATAATGCTAAACGATTGCATGAACAAATTTTGTTATAATAAACTAATTAGAGTGGAATTCATTCGGGTTTATTGGTGCATCATATGAGAATATTAAAAAAATTTTGTTATTTTGTAACTCGAATTATGTAAAATCAAACTTTCTTTTCTTCTAGATAATAATGCACGAAACTTAGCGAACTTTGCCTTAGAACACTGACGGTGCGAAAGTATGTCCGGCTTATTTTTTTTTTTTTTTTTTTTTTTTTTATAAAATAATTATTAGTAGTAACACGTGTTTGTAGTTTCTTTTTGTAAGTACGAACATCGTTTACAAAAATAAGACAAAGGTTCGTGAGGGGGGGAAAAAAAAAGAAAGCAAAAAGTGAGATAAATAACCGATTGCACTTTGGACCGCTGTTTTCAACAGTATTTCTCAGCTAATAAATAATTTTTTATAAAGCAGTAAATTTAGAAGATAAAAACCAGGCTATTTATTACGATACAAGGAACGCAAATTTTAATATACCTGAATTGTTATGACAATTTAATTATGATCGCACAAATTATTCGACTTGTTTTAACTGTTTGCATAATTTGTTGCTCATTCAATTTAAATTCAATTACTCAAATGTAGCAAAGCACAAATTGATAGAACTTTTCGAATTAAAGTTTTCCTAATATTAGAGTTATATTAAAACACGTTTTTCTTACATTCTTACAATAATAACAACTTATTCATTCAATGAGTTATTCAGCAACAATTTAACAATTTCATCTTCTTCATCTCTAGTTACATTTTAATATCATTATAATTTCTAATTATAAAAAAATTGCAAGAAAAATATGAAATAAAAGTACATTTAGCTTTGAAATAATTAAACGATTTGGTACTTTTTTATCACATGTTTGTATAATTTGTATAAATTTTTAAGATAATACAATTATTTTGTTTTAAAAGTGGAATCAATTTACAGATATAAATTAACATAAAAGCGAGTTTGGGTTTTAAACAAACTGGGCAATTTCATGCTTTTCATATATTTTTGAGATAATTAAAATTCATTATCAAGTTACATATTTCTTTAGCGTAATTGATAAAATGTTGAACAAAGTCGAATTGCAATGTGTCTTTTGTGTTGTACGTACAGGCTGAAATATCTGAGCTACGAAACCAACTGTTTCCGGTACTCTCTTCGGATTAACAACTTATCAGATGGAAGTTGTTAGTTACTAATTATGTTGGGTAATGAGTCTCGCATGCTCGCGCATTAAAGGAGCACGTTGAATAATTAACGTGCACACAACCGAATCTTACCATTACTATACACGCTTCCGTTTTTTCATCTTTTTGCGTTTAGTTTGAATAACAATGTACAGAAACAAATTAATTCGTAAGGAAGACTCTATGTAACGCAAAAGTAAACAATAAGCCAACTTTTTTTCGCATTCGTTCGTTTTCTGTGTTATAAAATCGTTTGTTTTGTTTCCATTGTAATCATAACATTAAGAGAGAGATGAGGCACTTATTTGCATTTCTCAAAAAATCGATATTGTTTTCATTTTTAGATACTTTGACCTGTGAAGAAATAATTTTCAGATAAAAAAGCAACGTAATGTTTTTATTCAAAATAATTAATTCTAGAAGAGAATTCATTAAATATCATTAAATTTATGCACCTCCCATTTAAAATACCTGTCTGACAGAATGCAAAATAAAATAATTCAAATTTATATTGTTAAATTATTGTTGATCACTCATAATTTTTTTGTATTTAGTTTGGTTTTACATGAATTGCTCAATTGAAATACCAAAACCGAATTTATTTTCAATTGTAGCTTTAATTTGTTGATTTTATTTTTTCGTTGATTCTGTTATTTCTTGTTTTATGTGTACTTTACAAGTGACTTTTTTTCTCCCAGTTGTTTTAGCAATAAAATCGCAACGAATTTTTAAATTCTCCTTTTATGACACAGCCGAAGTGTTCATCGCCACTAAAAATAAGTGCAACATTTTTATGAAAAAAAAAAAAAAAAAAGAAAGGACAAAAACTAATATACTGAACTTGTTTTCCGTACACGAGCTTTAGTTTCTCTGTTCCATCCCTTTTATATTCATGTTTGCTCTTTTGTTCGTTTTCAAAATTTCAGACACTATGTACACTTCACATATTATATAGATCTAACCTTTTTCAAATGTTATTACATGCATAGTTTGAAAATCTACTTAATTTATTTATTTAATTCAATTGCAGTTAAATTTTGATATTTGAATTGGTTATTTACACAATACATGTACTATAGCTTTGTATAGAGGTGAGGTTTCTAAGCTAGGCTACATTTTGAAATTGATAAATAAATGCGGCGTAATTAATTAGATGTAATTGAATGTAAAAAAGTTAATTGGTCGAATAAATAAAACGGGTGGAAAATTTTCTATCCGATTGGTGGACTGGTTGTTTGGGAGCAGCTCTCTTTTAATGCGAGTGTCGAGGATGCAGTAAAATTAAAAAGCCGATGGCGCCAGGCGAGGGAACAATTTCAGCTCGAGTATTAAATAATTATTTCGAAAGCGAGAGTGCACGAAGACCTTGTAGTGCGTGTGCGCCAAGAAATGAGTGCAGCCCAGTTTTGCGCGTCCTTCCCCACGGCAATGCTGTACCGTTTCCTGCACAGGCGTTATCTGATGTCCCGTCCCATCTCCGAACATTTTTCATCACGTTCAGTTTTTGACTGCGACATTCCATTTATATCTATGAACTTTGAAATTATTGCCCAGGTTCGACGAAATATGACCTTTGATGAAATTGGAAACGTGATAAAATTTTAATTGAATAAAAAATTCAACTAATCAATTTTTTTTCCAACCATTCATTTTAATAAATAAACATTGAACATGCTTCTCCGCAGGAAAAAAGATTGTTTAATGATGTTATATCAAATAAATCATTGATTGGAGCAAAATAAACATTCGTTTTTGAATGCAAACGAGTAAGAAATTTGGAAAATATATTATTGATAAAATAGAAATTTTTAGGATAAAAAAAAAGGAATCGTAAAAAAAGCGGTTTGATAAGTGAAAAATTATGATAGAAGGCGGCGATTCCAAATTGGGAAACACATTTTTTTATTCCAAAACTGTAATGTTTGAATCAGAAGGTGACTCAATTATAAAAACAAATAACTTACGCAAGACTTTCACTCGCGTATGCGAAGAAAACAAACGTTATGCATCAATTTTCGCTGAGATTAAAGGTGCAGTTAACTGCGATAGAAAAATTGTCCGTTTAATTTTAAATGATTATTATATAAATTCGTGCAAGAAGAAAAATTATTTTCCGATGACGGAAATTTCAGCTGCACATTAATTATAATTTCGTTAATTTATTTGTGCCAATTTATCGCAAAGCTTCGAGTTAGAAATCTAAATTCGCTAATTTATGACAACTTTTTTTTTCGCGCAGAAATGATTCTTTTATTTATGGCTTTATTTTAATCGGATTAAAAAGAATACTTAAATAATACTGACGTATTTCTCCCGGCGTTGATCCCTCTTTTTCGATGTTTTGTCTGCTCAAATTAAGCTCTCGATCAGACTTGGAGAAAAATCATGGAAATATTTTGTTTAACCGATCGAAACATTTTACAATCAATTCAGTCAAACTTATTTTGTCATCAAAAATATAATATAAAAAAGTTTCAAAAATATTTTATTTCGTCAATATATCATCATCAATTGATATTTGTTGTCGATTTCATTTCAACTATATACGTAACTTTATATATTGCAAAAATATAGATTAATCAAGTTACCTACATCATATTAGAACTATTAATCTATATAATGATTATTTGGTTTACATAATTATCACCATTACAAGTACAACAGTTTTTTCAACTACATTTATAAAATATTTATTTGATCTAGCATCACACTAGATTTTTTTTTTTTTTTTTTTTTTTTATAATGATTTTAATCAATTTTTTTATGTTCTCGGTTGACCAGATAATAAATAAACATACTGTGTGAGTATATTTATACATTTTGAAAAAAGGCAAATTTTTTCGTTTCCTCATCAATGTGCATTGACTTTCAATAAATAAGCGGAGCAAAACAATATCACTGAAATAAAAGTTATAATAATAACATTGAAACGAAACTCAATCCGTAATGTTCCAACTATATAGTTCGACTGCACTCGAAAGATATTTGCAGATGAAAAAAACCTACCGATTCTCACGTTTTTATGAAAACATGGAAATAAATGAACTTCGGAACACGTCATTGCAAAACTGTTTTGGCATGAGAATTGCACTTAATTATTTTTTTATGACTCTTTTAATCAAAACTGTCGATAAAATTGTGAAAAACAAACAAGTTTAAAAATAACAATTAATCAACACAACTATAGCAGGTCAAAAAAAATTTCTGATGCAATTTTTTTCTCATTTTTATTTCTTTGAGTGTTCGCAGAACTTTTTTCTATTTTTCAATTTTCATTTCCATTTATTTTCACTGTTCTTCAATTTATTGACCCTTCTATTTTGACACTTTTCAGAGTTTTTTATATCCAAATTCCATTTTATCATAGACTCACCGATTGTATTTCTTCCATAGATCAATTTTGTTGTCAATTTAAACTCAAAATGATGCAATTTGTCAGAACGAAAGTCCGACAAAATTGATAGATTTTGTTTTATCATATTATACGTTTTATAATATTTTATTAATTTGTGATATAAGGGTCAAGGGTGAAGGGTGAAATTAGCTGTTGAAATTAGTCGTAATAGGTGACACGATCGACATCAGATGCGTTGGCTGCTGCAACGATCAGCGTGTCACGGATAATACGAAACACTTTGCAACTCGCACTTTGTCACGTAATGACGCGAACATTACGCGTAAGCCTAAGCATGTTAACTTCATAATGACATAACAGTAGAACGAGCCAGGTTGCACAATATGTCGCTACTGTATGAGCACTCAATGAACTCTCATCGGGCTGATAGAAGCGCCTATCAGTGTCCAAATCGGTTGCTTGCATTTTCCAAACTATGTTGAAATTATTGGATGCACTTTCTAAGCGAGTATGCGCATTTTTCTTCCTCCTCGCTCGTTTTCCCAGCCGATGTCAAAGATTACCAACGAGAAAATATAACCATTTTATTTTATGAAATTTTATTTATTCCCGCGATGTTTGACCTTTTCGTTTCGACGAGTGTTCCAACAACGCTAAATCGGCTACGCTTTGCTCTCACGTTCATGAATCGTACAACAAACAAAGTATGAAAGCTCGTTAATTATGAAAAATCGTCAGCGGGCTCTTTACTCGCTCCAACCAGTCTACCTTTTTTTCAACCTACAAATTTTAGATGAATTCTCATTATCTTTAGAGAATTGCTTGCTCTTTAACTGGTCTAATTAAAACCTTGCACAATCGATCATTTATTTTCATTCCTTAAAAGACGCTTTTATCGATCACGTCTTACTTTTTTTTATATATATAATATTCACTTTGCCTATAAAATGTCAATTCAATTTCCTTTTGATATATTCGAATTAAATTTGTCAGTTTCATGTCCAAGTACACATATTCATAAATCAATATAAACATTATATTCCATTATACTTTTCGATATCAAAAACGATATACGTAAATATATTTTTCGATACATTGATTTATTTCAATAACTCATCACTTTCGTTAATTTTTATCAAATATACACGGACATATAAAAGTGAATAAAAAAAAAAAAAAATTGGTTATAACGAAATTACTTTTCAGTATTGCGTTTGACATATCAGCCGGCACATCGAGATTCAAACGCAATAGCGAATCGCAACTGTACAAAATGCAACGCGACACGTCGAGTAGGAAGTCAACGCCACGCAACTGAGTCGTGACGCAATGCTTGGCAACGAAAGGAATAGCTGGCAATTTTTTTTTTTTTTTTTTCTATCACCTGTCCCT
>JAAMPD010001788.1:0-20404 GCA_025266255.1 Trissolcus basalis | reverse complement strand
ACTATAGTTAGTTTCTTTCTAATTTTTACCAAACTAGTTTGATTAATTTTTTTTTCAAAATGTCTTACGTCCCTAATTTACTAAAAGTTTAGTAAAATTATTGTTCTTTTGTATTTTTATTTTTTATTGTTCTATTGTACAGGACAACATTAGAAAAATGCTTCATGTGACCGCGCCCTTATAAACTGTAACAGTTTTTCCAAAATATTTCTCTCAGTGTACATTAATATAGTTTGTATCAAATCGCCAATCGTAAACTTATTCTTTCAAAAATATATAACTTACATGATGTTGAATAATAAATATACCATGTAATAGGTGTCATTACGCCTCTATGCATGGATAAATAATAATAATAAATGAGCAAATCCGTATTTAATATATAATCAGCGGTTCAGAAAAAATTTTTTTTTCGGGGGACACACTCTCGGGACCACTTTTTTCGAATTCTTCAATCCGAAATTATACAGAAAAATGCTGTCCCATGTCAAAATATTGGGTCATGTCAATAGGGGTGACACCTTTTCAATATAAAAAGATGTCACCCCTATTTTTTGACTGGGAATAACATTTTTTTAAACTAATTTCAGGTTGGAGAATCTGAAAAAAGTGGTCCCGAGAGTTTGCCCCCCGAATTTTTTTTTTTTCTGAACCGCTAAATGTATATTAAATACGGATTTGCTCAAATATAGAAATTTTCCATGGATCAAGATAAGACTTTTTTAATCATCGATATATGAAGATAACTTATACTAATAACTTGAAAAATATGCATTTTATAATTATACTGACAAGGCATCATCAGACAATTTTAAGATAGTTTTACTTTATACATAGTTTGCTGAATTATCAGTTCAACGCTTTTGATAACTCAATTTAACTACAAACTTTATCATCAAAGTGTAGTAGAGCAGAATCTTAATATATAACAATCGAGATTTAAAATAGTATTTGAAGTGTTTATAAATTTTTGGGTAAATGGGATCAATTTCTAAATTCCAAAAAATGTAATAAAAGAATTAATAAGAACACTTTTACATAGAAATTTTTGCAATTCTGCTATTACTAATGAACAGATGTAGAAAATTTGCTGACAATTATTACACAGCAATGCTATAGGGCATGTTTAACCAGTGGGTGCAGTACATTCTCAACTGGTGCTTTTAGCAAGACCACAATTATTCACGATTACATGTCAACCACCTTGACCTGAACAAATATTCACATATTTTTGGAGGGAAGGACGATTTCCTTAAAAGTGTGACGCTGTACAGGATATGATTTAGCAATTATTTCATGGTTACGAATCACGATCAAACTTAACAGATGTAGAAATTGTTTAAATTATCAAATAACAAATTTTAATTGAAAGCTCTTTTTCAGAGCGATTTCGGGAATAACCGCTGAACAATTCAAGGACCATTTGAAAAAAATTCATACATTTAAGACTGTGCAAGGATTCTGGTCAGTTTTCAACAATATCCCGAAACCAGATCAGATTCAGGTACAATTATAATGATAATTTATTTAATATATTATAATATTATTAAACATAAGAATTCGATGGAATTTTTTTTGCAGGTCAGGTACAGTTATCATATGATGAGAGGCAATATCTATCCAATTTGGGAAGAAAAAGATAATGAAAACGGAGGGACTTGGCGATTTAAATGCGATAAAAAAGACACTGTAACTATTATTATTGATAAATCATGAACTTTTAGCAATTAATAATTCATAAGATTAATTAGATTAATTAATTAAAAAAAAATAACAAGATTTTTTTTCAGTTACACTCTTGTGTAATTGATTTTTGTATGGATTTGATTGTTTGATTTTGATAAAATATTTTTTGCACATAGGATAAAGTTTGGCAAGAGGTAGTGCTTGCTGCAATTGGCGAACAATTTACATCAAGTGTATCAGCTAGTGACCAGATTGTTGGTGTTACTGTGTCAATACGCGAACAGGATGATGTTGTTCAGGTGAATTTTATTTATGGAAATCGCAGACCTTGAATAGTATCTCATTTGCAATTGAAAAATGATTTATTTTCTATTAGATTTGGAACACCAATGCTAGCGAAGCTCCAAATGCGACAGTAATCAACAAGGTGCATGAATTGGTACCAGATGTTAAGTTTGCAGTCGAATTTTATAAACGTGAGTTGATAACAATACAATAAATGTAGTTTGATGCTCATTTTTTACTGAAAATTAGTAAACATTTCTTTGCACTCGCGGATCAAAATAAATTCTATAAATAAATAAGAAATTCTATAAATATACTTCCGGCAATATGGACGATAATTTGTTTATATTTTTTTTTGATAAATGTTATTTTATGGATTTATAAAATGAAATATACATTTTATATGAAAAATTTATAAAAAACAGTGATAAGGTATATAAATTAAAATATATTTTAGCGTGTAAATTTTCTTCCGTGAGTTTGAACATTGTTTATAATTATTTTGTTTCCTTCACTTTTGACATATGATGTGAATGAATGTTGTTTGCTTATGATATAGAAAAATATTGATTGCAAAATTTAAAATTATTTTGATGAATGAATGATTTTAATATCATGTTCACCTTCTCGTGTGATAAAATTCGTGTTAAATCTTTTGATTTTGAATTATATGATCAAAAAATTTATTCCATATTTGATCAAAATTTATGTACAAATTGGGAAACCGATTGTGCAATTGTTAGGATAGAAAAAAAAAAACTTGAATAAAATATATTCATATTTTGTTTCATATAAATAATTTTATTCGGTCTATTTTGTTTTGAAAATATATCATTAATTTTTGATTTTTAAACTGACAGAAAATTTTTTTTTTTTCACAGCACATCGTAAAAATCACGGCTACGGTCGTTCGTGATTTGTAATGCCGGACCTTATCCAACAGCTATCGGTTTGTTCGGATGCAGTTGGGACGATTTCAGGAGCATGACAGCCGATATCCATAAACAAAGACTAGAGAGCCGTACCAAATTCATTAACTTGAGATAAAGCATAACTTGTTAGTCAAATATACTCGAATTTAGTTTGCAACTGATTATAAAAGCTTACCCTTCCATGTTGTCTGGCGCCTGTATTAATCTTGAATTAGTTTCTCTTTTGCATTGGTTGGATTAATTCATTGCAATCGGAGAACATAAAGGTAGATTAATCCAGGTCTTGGTGTGATGAGCGTCATAAGTTTTATTTACTGATGTATAAAAGGACACGGAGCAATGACCTTTAAATAATTTCATTGCGTGTTTGCACGCGCAGGATCATTTTACAAACAATTCATGCCCACACGAAACTGAACATTTTCTAAAAAGTTTGCCAGATTTCATTTATAAATTTGATAAATTGTTAAACTTTGTACCAAAAATCCATTTTCCGAGCAAAATACTTTTGTAAGAAGAAACAATTATTGTGATATATTAAGTTTTTTAAACAAATTATTATCTAATATCCTAAAGCTGTAATTTAATTAGCAACAAAGATTTGCAAATCGTGTTACTGCTTATTGCAAAAATTGTGCTAAAACCTTCTGTTGATATCTCATCCGAAGATACGGTTTTCATAAACTGATCAATTTTGTCATTTTATATGAATCAAATTCATCATATATTTATGAATTTATTGTATTATTAATAAACAAAATCATGTTAATCAATTATAATGCTCATCATTTCTCAAATGAGAAATTTTATCAAAACATTCAAAGGCCATTTCATGTTTTGTCCTTAAGTATTTGTAATGATAAAAATTCAGTGATTGGAATAATATTTAAAAAAAATAATACAAAAATACAAAAATTTTTATATAATTAAGATCCCCTCCAAGCAATACTAAATTTTTAATACTTTATAAAGAGATACCAATAGTTGGTTGATTTTTAGTTTATAGAATGTCTGCCGATGATTTGCGTGTTACTTTTATAATATATAAAATAAATATTTCATTTTGTATATATAATGGCGAGATAAAAATTCATTTTGTATCTATAAAGTCAGACATATTTACCCTGGCGTCTAAAGGACGGAAGAAATAAACTGATTCTCGGCATTTGTTTCCTTGTGGCTGATTATTATTATTATTAATACTATTATTTCGATTTATCAATACAGAGTCAGCTCCGAAAAAAGGTCACGCGCGACCAACAGGATTTATCGGCTCTTACTAAAAACGATTTGTTTGGAGCGTCGAATTCCGCGCGTGCCTTGTAAATCAGTCGCCTTTCATAAGTTATTTGAATGATAAAGCGACACGACTCTGCGATTGCTATCGTTTTGGAGGCCGATTCACATCAATAAATAATTAAAGCAAATTTTTCACTTGTCGGCCAATTTACGAACGGCGTCTGTTTTATCGTCTCGCGATGATGCGTTGATTAATTAACGCCCAATTGATGCCCGAGAAAAACACCAACTTTCAAAAGGCTAACAGACCTGAATTTTTTATGCTGTTATTTTTCTTGGCTGGCATTGACAAGGTCGTCCGCACGCCAGTCCTACAGGTTCTTCTACTATTTTGTTCGTCTTTTCTTTCTTTCTCTCTGTCTCTCTGTCTCTCTTTCTCTTTTTTCATTCTTATACAGTCTCAAGAAACACAAAAATCTATTATGATTAATTGCTGTTCTAACACATTCTATAATGTGCAGCTGCGTTAATTTATTCCTCTGTCTATTTTTAAAATACCACACTGCTGTTGTTGCTATATACATAGATATAAATATTCATATATTATGTATATCAGTGAAAAATTTGTTTCTTCATTAAAATTGTGATTTGACAAAATCTAGTCAAATACTGCTGACGCTGTGATATCTGTTGTAGTTTTGTTTTCGCAAGATTCTGATTAATTGATGTAGGGAGGAAGAATTTGATCAGACTCAAATAGGCGAAAAAACTACGCACCATCGTGTTGGCTGGCGCCGTGTCAACATTTTACGACATTCTGGTCTCGGAGTTGAATTCCTCGTGGAGGGAATTTTAATCCAACAGGAATAATACTCACGTATGATCAACACACTCATGTGTATAAACGATTTATTGCGCCACATCCATTTCGCATTTCTGCCGCCTCTGCTATCGTTTTGCTGAATAACTAACTAACTCTCGTTGAAATTTTGGATGGCTTCAAATTACAGTTTATTTGTCATTAATTAATATGCATACAGACCTCAGCAGATTCTTCAGCATTTTTTGCTTCGCCACAATATGCTCTCTCAAAAATTCTGCATCATTCTAATTTTTTATTACGATTGCTACATTCAGTTAACGATTTTTTTTTTTTTTTTTTTCAATTACATCAGTCTTTCCTTAACATTGATTCGTTTGAATCGGGGAAATAAAAGGTCATAATTATTCCGTTAGTGGAAATAAAAAATTCGAACATCTCTTCTGCACACTATAATGTTATGCTCGACAGTCCTTGTGTATAGTCAAAAAGACTATAACTAGGAGAACGACCTTGCCTAGAAACAGTTCAAGTACAAAGTACAAGTCGCGCGTCGCCTTTTTCTACCAAAAGAATTTTTAGGTATGAAGCCTCGTCTGTTGTCTCAAATCGTACAATCTGACACAAAAAGCTGACATAAAAAAATTGCATCTGATTTTTATAACAGACCGATAAATAACTTTGAAAATTGACATCATCAAAAATGATCCATTCCAACATATTCATGTACACGATTTTTGTTGGATTATGACTACATTTCAGGCGTATTTTAAATGTGAATGTGCCAAATTGTTGCGACCTTTTTTGGCTTTTTGATCGAGACAAAAAAATCTTATACAGATGGTCGTATATCACAATTTTCAAGTGCGATATTTTGTCTGCTTTATCTCCTCAACGTTTATACTCGAAATATAATAAATAATCTGTTTTTAGAAGAGAGTTTTTAGGGTAATAGGGAAAAAACTTGGAAAGATGTCCAGTGGTAAAACCCGACACGAAAAATTGTGGGAATAGTTAAAACGATACAGACTGATTTTATAAAATGTGAAAAACAAAAATGATGAATTATGAGTTGGAATGAATTCAGTAGTGCGGATGTTAATGTGATGTATTAAAATCTGATACCAACTGACGATGGAAACTCATAAAAAAGTAATCTTTTTGTTAGCATCTGTATTTTTTAAGATTCTTGTAAGTGGGACTGTAATATTTCATCAGTTTCGAACTAAATATTCGAAAAATTTAATTTTAAAGTTACCTATACATAATCATTTCAAACATTTGCAAATTTCAAAATACGAACAACTCATTTTTACCTGAACATTTTTTCTTTCATTTATGAAATCATATGAAAACTAATAATAATAGAAAGATTACAATAAATTGATGTTTAGTTTGTATACTTGTTATTCATTCAATTAATGCAACTATGTATAAAAAACAAAATGAATACACACGTATATCTCATCGGACTAAAAACTAGTTTACTGGTGATCAATGATTCTCAGCTTTTATTATAATTCGTAAATTCATCCGAAGTATACAAATATTGCGAACCTTTTTGCAATTTTAAAATTGCATTTTTAAGAACTCGTTCAAAAATTTATTATTATCATTTCATTTTATAGCGTCAATATTTATATATGACGCGAGGCATTTATTTTCGAATCGAGTACTTTTTTTATTTTAATTTGACAAATTGTTTAGACTTCAAATATTCACTCGTTACATAAGATTATTTATACAACAGAAGAAAGAGATTTACAAAAAAAAGTTGATTAATATTTATTGAACGCTGCAAGTTATTTCGTTTTGAAGAACATTGATGTGTCAAAACGGCACCTTTTTCAACAAAATATATTCATAAATCGATGCACATCTTAAAATTCTGTCAAATTCATACTAAAATGAGCTGTGTTTGTTGTTTTGGCAAAACAAAAATCAGCCAAATGCTAGAAACCTGGAAAAAAAATTGAACGAAATGCACAAAACACACTGACCAATGAGATTCATTTCTTATATACACGCCCATATATTTGGTGATATGTTAGTGTCACCGTAAAAGTTTAGGATAAATAGTTTTTTTAAGTGCATAATAAAACGAATCTTATGAGTTTCATTTAATGGATTTTAGGCACGTTACAGGATATGCGAGTGACAAAGTTAATATTGTGAATTGCGTCGGAACGCCAGTAGCCGCGACTGCACGGCCTTGCTAACATTTTGAGAGGTTCGCAATGATGACATAACGCGTCTCGCTATCTTCCAGCTGACCGGTTCGCGACCGAGTTTCGGATAGGAATGCCAAAGTGGCGCGCAACTTCCTTAATGTAAGACGGCGCCAGTTGTGAGCGAAGCGCGTGGGTTTGCTTGACGTCAGCGGCTACACGTTTGAATTCCTTCGCCCGGGCCATGATTAATATTGTTTTGAGAATCCTCGCTAAAAAGAATGATGCTGTACTTTGTATGCATCATCATTTATATCTGTTGTACATTTTGTAGTACAAATTATATATTTATAAGGCAATTTGAAACAGTGAAAAACGAAACAATGTTTTATGAGTGACTTATTGGTATCTCAACTGGTCGATTGGAAATCAGTGGATATTGTTGTGCGTTTTGTTGGCTCGCGTGCAAATGTTTTCCTCGAGGTTGGAAGAAGAATCAGAAATAAAAGGAAAAAGACCCAAGCCATCAGACATGTTTTTATTAACCCTGTTGCGATCTCTTCAATTTAGGGACTGGTTTCGACAAATTTTCAACTTTTTTTATTTGCCGTTCTAAATAAGGATCAACTTGAAATTCCAGTTCTTTCGTACATATATAAGAACTTGCTATCTTTGCCAGAAGTATTTGGGCTGGGATAATGAATTCCATCGAAGGTCCGGGTTTTCCCGTGCATCTTATACGCAGTTCAAAGATCGCTATTTTGAACGCGATCCAAACACGCTTTCTTATCTCAATGCGTCGGGCGTGCATTACATTATTAATGTATCGGATCAAAAATTTGGTCGGTCAAAAACTTGTTGAGCATTTGACCTGTCAAATCGGTCAAACACTAAAAATAACAAAACGATAAATGCATGCATGAACTAAGTTTTCATTGCAAAATTAATCTAAAAATAAATTAATGAAATAAGAATCAATGAATGATCCAATGAATAATTAATAAAAATAATTAGTGTATTTGTAAACAAATAAACAAACTATTGTTCGAAAAAAATTTATGAGTAAATATGCAAACTTAAAAAATGAAATGAAATAAAAAACTTAATCAAATTAGTACCATCCCTAGTAAAAAGGATCATATATTGTCCATACATAAAACATATATTAGCAATATATTATTTCAGAAATCGTATATTGACCATATATTGTCCATACATTAGCCATATATTGATAGTATTTTAAAATTGCTTTCATATTGGCAATATACATAGTCCATATATGAAAAATATGTGAAATATATGGTCAATATATTGTCCATATATTGTCCATATATGGTCGATATATTGTCCATATATTATCAATATATCGACAATCTATTATCAATATATTGTCAATATATGAACAATATATGATTTGCTGAAAATAATATATTGTCAATCTATTGATAATATATGGACAATATATTATCTTTTTTACTAGGGATGTCATTGGACACGAATTTGAAACTTATATTATACAGTACAAAAATAATAACAAATGCGTTTCCGCCAAAAAATACTTATTAATTCATCGTTAGAAGTCTAAATTCTTAACAACAAAATATTATACAAAATGAGTGCCTTCAATTAAGAGTTTAATTTTAAGGTATCTTTTTTTATATTTGTTTATATATATATATATATAATATATATAACACTTTTATAAAATCGGTAAGCTATTTTGAAAAGAGTTATATGAAAAAAATTTGACAAATTATAAACAATTCGCAAAAAATATTAAGAGCAGACTCAAAGATTAGAATCGTCCTTTCTCCGATATTATTGATATCGAGTATGATATTAAATGTCATTGATCTATGGAATGTTCTACGCACAAACGTACTGTGGTGAAAATGCACAATTATATTACAGCTACGGAATTCGTGCAATGAGAAAACTGCAGTACTAATTTAATCGGATGAAAGAATGCGTTTTTCACGCATCAACACGATCGAAAAACTTTCTCTTGAATGGTGAACATGAGCTTAAGATTGTACCATGCAGATTAAAGTACCAAAAGATACATTGTAAAAACAAATATTTTACCTAATCAATAACAATAATAAAACACTTCCCAGACAAAAATAAATATATATGACACATATCATTGGCTTATACGAAGACTTTTTTGTTTGTTTTAAAATATCGTCAAAAACTGTCACATCTCCATACTGTAAGATAGATATATGTTCGACTAAACAAAAATCTTTCTAAAGATTGCAGACGACGAAAATGCGAGTGAGTTGTTTAATAATTTAAAGAAGCGTTTCATTATTAAATATAATAACTGAATGATTCAATTATAATTATAAATAAAAACTAAATAAAAATGTTTATTATAAACTCATGATATCAAAACGACATGAAAAAAAGCCAATAAAAATACTTTTTGCTGAAATAATTTCACTCTATTCAAATATTAATCAATTAAACGATTGTCTAATTTTTTTTTATTTACTTTGAATATATTACATGCTTGAATAAATCTTGATTTTTTATCATCTCATTATAGTTTTCATAAAATCTATACAATACGCTATTGCCGTATCATTGGGCGTCTTTGTCATTTACATTATTTTGGAAGATACGACCATACGATCTTTTGTGAATTTTGGTGACCCTCAAATAAGTATTCGTACCCCCCCCCTCCGTAGTTTAATTTTGATAAAAAATGAAGGAAAATTTGAAGAAAATTATGATTCGTGCATGACTAAAAAGGCTTCCGTATAAAAGATTTTAGGACGAAAGTTTATTGGTAGTCGAGTCTATAAAATA
Source organism: Trissolcus basalis (assembly GCA_025266255.1). Classification (NCBI taxonomy): domain Eukaryota; kingdom Metazoa; phylum Arthropoda; class Insecta; order Hymenoptera; family Scelionidae; genus Trissolcus; species Trissolcus basalis. Next base: position 10,460 of record JAAMPD010001788.1, on the reverse strand, counting down.
TTATTATTATTGAATTTGATAAATCAGAATTTGTAATGAAATTATTGCACTAAAAAAATATTGATTGAAATGTGAAAATGATACCATGAAACTTATTAACTATTACACGGCAAAATAAGATTGTTTTGATCTGCAAAAGAAGATGTATTCTCCGAGTATAAAAAATTACTTATGATGTACAATTACATTCGATTACGAAGTGAAATTCATCATTTTCTGTTTTCAAATAAAAACCATGTACAATTACATTAAGATGTGAATTCGGCGTAAAAAGATGTAAAAGGCTATATAATAACAATCTTACATAGGCTATGGAGCCCTGTATTACTATATCTTAAAATAATTGGTAAGGGTATCTGAAAAATGAAGAATTATGTATTAGTAATGATAATTTAAATTTGATTGCAAGAAGTGATGCATAATTTTTTTAATTCAATAAAATAGTAACAGATTCTCTGAATAATCGTAAGCTTCTTATGTCACTTCTAACATAACATGGATAATATGAATGAAGTCACAGATAGTAGCAATATGGGAAATGAAATTTCCAGTCTATAATTTGTAAACGGTAATAAATAATGGAATGCTGACGATAGGAGCTGCTCATCTTACATATATACACGTAAAACCGACATTGTGAAATAAACGTTTTGACATCACAGTCATATACGAATGCAACCGTTATATAAGAAAAGTATCGCTTTCTACAAATTGATCTATACGAATATCTAATAATTTATCGGAATCACACTATCAAAATTATATACAATTTTGGATTAACAGATTATATATTGATTTCGTCGGCTTTTTAATACAAATTAGCATTATAAAAACTTATTCTCAATTATTTGATATATATTTATGTGTCAATTTGACAATGCAAATACGAAATCAGATTTTCTACAACATTTCATTTTGTTGTTTACTGTAGAAAATAATCAATCATTTTTTAGTAGTTATGGTATTGGTATCAATTATTTATTAGCATGTTATCAGTGATCTTAAATAAAATTTGGCCTTTTAATTTATACTGTGTGATTATATATTTATATTAATTTTATGTTCATTTTAATTGATATGTTTAATGTGCAAGGAGAAAGAGTCCAATAAGAGAATCACCTTTGAAATATAAGAAAAATGCAAAATAACTGTAATTTAAAAAAGTGTCAGCAGAAGAATTTATCATTTGAAGATTTTGCTATATATCATGAAAATTCTATAACATGAAGTAGAAATTCTATGGTACAACTTTCTCAAAGTCGCCAATGTCAATATTTATCGAAGTAAAAAAAAAAAGTCAGAGAAAAAATTATTCTAGAAAAAGAAAAGGAAGGAAAATAGGAAAAATCTCATGTTACGTCTCGAGCATGCTGATCAAGGGTACACAATTTCTTTTTTACGTAACTCTTGAATCGCATATTGAATATTTTGCTGGTATAGCCATTCTGAAAACAAAAGTTAAGTTGAGAATACAGAGAATTATTTATAAATGGCACTTGAATTATGCAGTTAATACTGCAATATAATAGAAATAAGGACGAATAATTTTTGTCAGTATAGAGACGAGTTTACGGCAGAGTTATGTCTTTAATAAAGAAACAAAAAATGTCGAAAAGATGTATAAAACCAGAGACGTGTTCGCACGTCAACCATCAGATTAAGGGATCTCAGCAGCTCGGGTCAATGAACATTATATTTTGACGTCATGTTTTCGTGCACTCTTGTCGTCAACATTTTGTGGATCATCAGTTGGTATGAAAGGCACAAATACTTTTTCGATGATTGATTCATTAAATTTGCAAGCAAGTTCGAAATCATCTTTTTTCGATGAAAGAAATTTGTAAGAAATAAAATAAATTACAGTACATTTAGATAGGCTTTCTTTTTTTTTACTGTAGTTGCAATTTATGCATGAGTATAAAGTCATCGATGTAAGTCGTTGAGGGTAATGCTCCACGTTCGTGTTTGATTGAATTCTTTTGCAGCTGCCCACGCGGATCTAATGAAAATTGCCCTGAACGTTAACAATAAATTTCCATTCTTGGAGAAAAGTTGGCAGTATTAAAATAACTGATGTGTTCTCTCAGCTGATGTTACAATTACAACTTTCCGTTGGAAATTTAATTAGACATATATGTCAGCTATAAAATCTGTTAACATTTGTAAAACAATCTCATTTTTCAATACAAATTAAGATTTTTTCTGAGACGCGCCATGTATGGACCATTGACTTTCGTACCATGGATATTTATATATATTATTGTATAATTGTGCATGATTCTATATACTAACACTGTGAATATATTCTTTAAAATTTCCTTTTGAAGGATCACAAGTACTTGCAGTTGTAATCTTGTAATGTGTAACTATTTTTTAATATTATTATTTTTTACATTCAAAAGTAGTGTTATATTTTTTTAAGAACCCAAAAATTATGTTATATCACTCAAATGTATCCACACAAATAAAATAATAAACAAACTAACTAGTAAAAATCTTTTTTCAACTTTTGATAAAAGTTACTTTTGGATATCATTTGATTTATAATTTTGCAAACAAAATGTATCGATACACAAATTAAAATAAAATTTCAATTTCAAGTACTCGTCTCTCTTTACATTTTTAACGAATTTTCTCTATATTTCCATCTATATATTTTATAAAAAATATGAATTAATTTTATATGTTGACACCTTAAGTTTAAAAAAGGCTACTTAAATGCGCAGAAATAAATTGATAAAATTACAATTATTTTATTATATTCTTAGCCTGTAGTAATTAAAAAAAATTCTGCGAAAGTTAAAACGTAAAGTAACTTATATTTGTAGTTACGGCAATGTATTAAAACGAACTAAAACTGTCAAAACAAGTTTTGAAATAACTTGTGGTATTACAGAAAATTTAATATTGAGAGAATTAAAATTTATTTCTCAGATTAACACAATAAAACATATCATATTCATTTTTTAATCTTTTATAAGAGATTCACACCAGACTTTAACAAACATACCTATGATTTTTGTTCTACGTTCAGTAATTTATGAGTTTGTGAAAAAACAAAAGATAAACATTGAAAATTATATATTAGTAAGAGGATATTAATAGATATGAGGAAAAATCTTTTTGCGCCGTATACGTGCTAAAATGCACGCACCCATCTTATTAACAAAATAATAAATAAATTCTTGTTTTTTAACAACTTATATTAATTAACATTTCGTCGCGCAATTTATGACTCTATAAATACAAACCATTTCATTCGCATTGTAAGACGACTATAATGACTATGACGTTAATGCTCCGCTGGTTTGACTGTTTAATCACTTATACAAAAAAATTGATATCGTTTTTTATTCTACCAATTGCTCACATTTAAATATAAATATAAATAAACGATTGTTTTCGTCATTGAAAATAGTTTGCTTTGAAAATCAATGTATATCAAAACAACTGTTTTTGTGGATGCTTTGCAACAATATTGTTCACTTTTGCATTGCAATTTTATTCAAAATTCAACTCTTTTACCCGAAGAATTAAAAAAAATCTCATGCTAGATAATTTTTTTAACATATATCTCAGTGAAAATTTGGCAAGCACATTTACAGTAGTATAGATATGGATATTATCAAGTTTAACCGCATTTATGGAAAACTTGGTTTGAAAAATTAATTTTCAGTTGTAAGCTCAATTAGGGCCTTATTGGGCCGCAATATAAAAAATTGATGTATTTAAAAATTTATAATAGTTGCGACTGACAACACCCATATGTATTTGTTTTAGACATTTAGGACAAATTTTTATTAGAGTTACCATTCAAATTTCAAGGTATGCTGTAATTTATTTGAAATTTGTCGTAAATTTGCGATAGATAAATTAATTATTATTATTGAATGTTATTTGTTGTTGATCAAAAGTCCCATCCGTTAGTTGACGTCAATATAAATTCTTGATTCAAGAAACAAAACTTTTTCACCGCGAGATCACGGGCCATTTTTCACCCGAATTCAACTGACCACGAGTAATTTTACTTTTTAATTCGTATTCGCTCGTGAATATTTATATCTAATAAAATTCTTTGCGTATCCCAACAGCATTCTTGTCATTTTTCATCAAAAATTTTGTTTGATGCCAAATAACTCGGATCGTGTTTGAAAATAATTATCACAAAAATGTTTTGCATATAACTGATTATGCTAGCTATATGGAAATCTTAAACGGGACTTAAGTCCCAATTCCAGATTCACTCTTATTCATTTTCGTTGATATACAATATATATATATAAAAGTTCCTATTCTTATGAAGACATCATTTTCAAGTGAATAATATTACAAGAATTTTTTTTTATACGTATTTTTGATGGATTATTGCTTTTTTGTTCTCGTTATAGCATGCGCCGCATACTTGAAATTGGAATTTCTTTTTGTTTCCAGTTTGCCTGAATGGTAATCTACGTCAGCTTGGGGATTCCCTTCGAACTCGATTCAACGGAAACTACAAATATTTGATAAGCATCAGCCTCAAAATTTTCAATTTTATTATCTGCAAACAATTTACATCTTTAAATGTGACAGTATAAACTTTAAATAACAATTTCATTTATACTGAAAGCAAAATTAATATCGATATATTTTATAATTTTATCAATTGGTTTATTTTCTATCATTTTAATTAAAATTTTTTTACTTTGATATAAAAATTTGATTGGTTGTAATACTCAAATTTCGAATAACAAGTTTTCAGTTTAGTTTCATACAGGTTTTAAATTACAAACGAAAACAATATTTTATGAAGAGACCTTTGACGACAAGTCGTTTTGCTTTTCGATTTTTTCTTATTGTTGAGGGCGCGGAAACCTGTACCTTGAATGCAGCTAAATTTAACTGGCTGGCGCCACAGCCGTCACTTCCTTATTGCAACTCTTTTGCAATCGAATTTTCTTCACGTATGCATGCCAAATACCTGTTAACAATCTTATACGTGAAAAAAATACATTATTGAAGAATACAAGTTGCCAAACATAGAAACAATTAGATCTAATCGAGTTCAATTGTGAGTTTAATAAAAGAAAAAAAAAAAACTAGTTGGTATTTATTTGGATTAATTTTCTTTCTTATGGTTGATTCTTCAAAATTTGTAATTTAATTGGTAATCAGTGTGGATCCGTTTTACAGTTTCCAATCGAAATTCGACCATTACTGTTCAGTTGGTAATTTCATACTAGTTTATATATTTGTTGTAATTTTAATGTACACGTTTTTCAGACTTGATTAACGGAGATACCATAAAATATTGGTTATTGACTAGACATATTATTGATTGTATAGTGAGGGTTACATACATCTCTGATGATTACCCAAAAATATTTCTGGGATTCAGTTATGGTTTTAATCCAAGATTTCAAAATTATTTTGTCCCGTTCATGCACGCTTGCTTTTTAATTTGGAAAAATCAATTTAATTCATAGTACTATTCAGAAGTTGTGTCTTATTTTTTGATTGAAATGAAAAAATGATAAAAATGTGGTTAAATTAACATTAAGAAGATCAATAGAATGCATATCCGGCAGAGTATACTGCGATGGCATGGACCTCGTAAAACGCTCGAAGGATCGTGGTCGAGGTGTTCACAAACAAGTGGTAGGATGACCTAATCCCACGCCGCACCATCGCAGCATATAACCCTGATTCACGCGCTCACTAGTCAGTTTAACGCGAGCGTTCACAGCAGATACAGCATTTTGATACGTCACTGTATGTTCGAGCTCTCTGTTGTTTGAGCAAATTTTTCTTCGTTTGTTTGTCCTTAGAATTCTTCCCAGTCTTAACAGCATTTCACAAAATGGATGTGAAATCGGTGTGCTTAATTGCGATTTCGGTGTGTCTAGTAAGTCAAGCAAGCGGATCAGCGATTCCGATGTGGGAATTTCTTTCGAGGCCTGAAAAAGTACGTTCTTGTTTAGTGATATAGTTTTGTGATATGTGCAAAGTTTTTCATTTCTTCATATGTTTGAATTCGAGTTCTTTTTAATAAATAATTCCATTCGTGATAATTTCACAAGTCAATTTAAAGTGTGCGAAATAAAAAACGCAAGGCATTCAGTGAAGTAAAAACATTGACAATATAAAATTTAAGATACTCATCTAACATTCGTTTTAACTAAAGAGACAAATTCACATCATTCAAAAGCTAACAATAAAATGAAAAATTTGGATCCTAATAAGCTATTATGATATTCATTTTTGATGTAAAAACGATAATGTGATAAACAACAACGCATGCAACAAGAAGGATAATAATTTAAACAATATAAAATGTGTTTTTATCCAAAATTAAGATGGTTTTAATTGATGATTACAAAAATACTTATTCGAAAGAGTGGAGAATAAGAAATGCATCACATTTGTCGGTTCGTTTTGCATGGTGCATTATCTGTATTTTATCGGTTTGCGTGGGTACCCACTTTCACCAGACAATCGAGACGCGTCTGATATTTCTCGCGTTGAATGCCAAGATGAGAATAATGAATACACTCTTTTCAAGAGCACTTTCAAGTACGCACGATTTCCAACTTTGATATACATATACGATATGTAAACATCAAATTTCATATGATAATATAGATTGTTCTTGAAAGTTGTTCATCTTTCATTCATTACTTTTAACGGATAAAAAGTTTAATACTCTATATTGAAATGATAAAAATTAATTTTTTACTATTATATACGCTTTATTTGAACTGATTGAAATTCCAATTTTTGATCATGACAATGACCAAAACAAACGTTTAGTAAAAAAAACGACAATAGAAAGTTCGTACGAGGAATATCTGATCAGATTCGAAGAAGATTTTTTTTCTTAAACTGAGGAAATTGCATTGAACTTGGCAATAAGCTTCAGCGAACGTTATAATCTTGATAAATTTTAATTGATACCAAAAGCAGAGCTGAGAAAAAAGAAAATGAGATTTAGTCTTATATTAATATTATTTCAAATCGCGTCAACGCTTTCTCTCTGGTGATATGAAACTATGAAGGAATGTTTAAAGATATGTTGACGATGTAATGTCAGTATTCTCGATCTCTCCCGTGCACAACACACGATCACATTTGGGTCACTGCGTTCAAAATTCGACACACGCTTACACATCAGATCATGCCTCTGTCGTCATAGTTGAATATTAACCCCAAGTTTTATGACAACTCTTTTTTATGCCTATTCGAATTTTTCACAATTCACAAAGTCTTCCGTATTCAGCAAATCTTCCGCTTGATATTCCGATAACATGTTTCTATGACATATGAAAAACATAGGTCTATGCTGTACTCCATTATACTTTCTTAAACATGCGTAAAGCTTCAATTTTGTAATTATAATCATGCATTTGAAAATGGAATAAAAATTACGAAATGTTGATCACTCAATTGTTAATGTGTAACAACTGGAGTTGTTACACATAAGTTGTCATTCTTGTGCAAAAGAACATTGTGATGCGTCGTGTTATTTACGGGTGTACAAACGTGGATGCAATATATAATTTGTGATATAATTCATAGCGTGCTGGGACATTTTTCACAATTCGATTTTGAATACTCCTTCAATTTTAATTTAACTTTTTGACATTAAAGATATTTAACTTTTTTTCTGGCTATTGAAAAATTTATTTCAATAAATTTAACTGAATTTTTAACTTTTGTTTACAGGCAAGTCAGTTGTATTTCATTTACAAAAAACAAGTCAACGATTTTTGCCAGACCTCAACATCTCCAGATTGTAACAAAAATTACATGGTAACTGGAATGCAAGTCCTTGCCAACATGGATGACTATGCGATGGACAAACTGGACCCATATCAACATGGAGCAAAAGCTTTGAGTAAGATTAATATTTAATTATTATACAGTACAGTGTAAAAAACAAAAGTTGTTTTCAAAACTTTATATAACGTCTTAGTATAAGATCTTTTTCACATTGTTTATAACTAAATTGTTTTTTATCAATTTAAGACAACTTGTGTTCAATAGGTCTTTTAGTATTTGGCATTTTAACAATATAATATAGGAAGATTACTTAAAATCGTATTTTTAAAGCTTTTGTATGTTAAAGTTATATAAATGTTGAATAAATTTTTCAGTTTGGAGTACGTTGTCAGGAGATGCAGCAATATCCAGGGTGGCCCATGACCCAGACAATGTATTCCCCACAAACGATGCTGATCAACAAGGTGAATAAAAATGATTCAAAAGTCATAGACAAATATTTGTCAACTGTTAACTATTCAGAATCTGACAGGCTAATTATCAATATGTTTTAACATTTCGTCTTTGCTTTTCTAAAATAAGCGATCAGTTTGAAACTAAAGCATGGGCAAACAATCGACTTCTAAATCTGCTATAAAATCACCGAATCATCTTATGTCAGTTATCTTATTACAAATTTTAAGAAATAAAATATTTTATTTATTAGAAAAATTTCATCTACGGTCAAATTTATTGGTATGTCATTGAAAATTTGGTAATCATTGGTTCTTTTTGTCGCGCATAGCGCAGATATTCAACTTGTGCATTCAGTGTTGAGAGGTGTTAGAAATTTACCCTCAATTGAATAGCTAAACTTCCATACATTTCTTGGGATAGTCAGTATCTAAAAACATAAAATATGTCAATTTTTGTGTTCAAAATGAAACTTATTTTTAATTGTATATTGTTTTTCTGAATATTTTCTATATTTTTGCAAATTTCACTAATTTTTTTGTATACTCCGGACGGAGTATGGTTACGAACTTGACCGTCGTTATCTAAACGCATGCAAAAAAGGCTCTGCGGAGAAAATGTGAAAGCATACGACAGTAAGAAAACCGTCTTGGATATTGCGTCTCCGTGAATAAAAACTTGCAGATGCTCTTTAGAGAAATTTTCTATTTTGTTGATAAACCGGAACTTACACATTTTGTAGGTTTTTTTTGATAAATTCGAGGCCGGGCTTATTACAAAGATAGAATATTATAAACTTATAGCCTTTTTTTGATTTTTGGTTTTCCAAAGTAGGAACATGTCAATATTATAAAAATCTTTATATTTTCCTTTATGAACAAATATAAACAACATTATTCTATTTATGATTTCTTATTTTCAGAGAGGAACGAAAATTTGATTGGGCAGAAAGAGCTGTACAACGTTGATTCCGAAGTCGGCGTAACGTACTTGACTGGGCCAGTGGTAGTAAGAGTATTACCAGATGGCAGACCTGTGCCAGGAGACGAGCATACACCAGTCCCCAGAGATGACGATTTAGAAGAAATGAAATTCAAGAGTATACCTTACGTTGAAAAGAGCGAACAAAAATCTTATAAACAGCCATTCTTACGTGCTTACATGTACAATAAGAAGCCGTTCCAGTATTCAAGAAATTACACACCCTTAAACTCTTTAGAGTATTTCCGACAATCCAGAATATTCAACGACAAAAACTCTTACAGTGGTCCAAAAGAAATTTCTCGATACCGCCGGTTTTTCACTTTTGATCACCTATTTTAAATTCAGTGAACGGATGAAAATCAATGCACTGCTTATTCCATGGCTGTGAGTCTTCTGTCTTTTGACAATTCTGACGACTGAAATAGAAAAAAAAATTGCGAATAGAAATTTCGCGTAATTTAGAAAACTGTTGATAAGGCTCAACGATTTTACTCAGGGCCAGATCAGTATTTTCGAAATGAGACAGCAATTCTCGATATTTATTGTTTAAAACTAAATTAATCGATTTTGGTTGTGAAATATTGTTCAAGTATCAAATGCGAACTTCGTACCAGAGCCATAAAATTTATTTGCTTACCATACTGCCGGTTCATTGTTCTGCCATGTGTAATATTGACGATTGGTCGGTCGCATAGCATAGTCTCATCAATCGACCATGATTCTGATAAACATCATATTGCATTGTATATTCAGAAACATATTTTTTTATATTCTTCAATGTATTCACGCTTAAAATTTTTTGTTATAATGTAGCGTGTTACATTTAAAAGATACATGTAAATATAAATTTCTTCTTATATTTTTATAAATTAGATTTTAGGACAATTAACATCGAATTTCACAAATTTACTTTTTATATACTGTAAAAAATGAATAATAATTATTATATTTACAAAATATTTAACTTTATGCACTTTAATATTACATCATGAAGAATTTTTTAATTCTTTTTCATTTTTAGGATGCATTTATTTGGCAAGTCAACTTTTATTTTTTACAGTATATAAAACAATATGAATAAAACATTTAAAAGTGATTTGAAATAAACAGATAAGTAATTTAGAAGCAACATTGCATAATTTCAATAATTATGAAAAATTTGTAGTTTTCAAAAAACAATTTAGGATTTTGATTCTTTCACTGAAATTCTGGAAAATTTTGAACACGGTGAAAAAGTTTCATGAATGTTTACTAGACGTAACATT
>JAAMPD010001787.1:0-20411 GCA_025266255.1 Trissolcus basalis | reverse complement strand
TGTTTTCATTACATCAATGAGTGATGTAGAAATAGCGCTGAGTGATGCGTTAGAAAAATTTTTTTTCTCACATCACTCATTGATGCAGAAACGTTAGCCAGTAACAAACTTTTCGCTGCGTGTAGATTGTGGGAGTAAAAATATGCAAAATAAGGTCCCACCGAGATTTGAACTCGGATCGCTGGATTCAGAGTCCAGAGTGCTTACCATTACACCATGGGACCTTGACGCAAACCACCCCTAAGGGTGGGCTAAAAAACAGTGGTAAACGCAGCGGAACAAAATCAATAGTCGGGTTATCAGGTATCGTTTTTAATCTACAAAACTCCGTTCACAGATCGGAAAACTGAAAAAACAATAACAATCAGTCAAAGAAACAGAAAATAAGTACAACTCTTTCGGATCAAAATTTTCAAATCTTAAAGAAAACTATTTTAAATGTACCTTCTAATCGTTCACTAACCAAACGAACAAAAACAGTAAACAAATCAAGATATTAATACTCATTTTTCGATTTCTTAGAACTTTACTTTTATACAAGTAAACACAGTAACTCCAGCGATTAAATGCTAATTATTTATCATCCCCTTGCTTATTTTCTTCTTCGTTTTTATCCTCGGAAACTTCGCTTTTTGAGTCTTCAGTTTCCTTGTCTTGTTGTGCTTCCTCGTTTTTAGTTTCGTTGTCTTTTTCGTTATAGAGTTCTGTCAAGTTGTACTTCTTGTACAAGTTGTAGTTGGGAGCTATCGAGATCATGCAGAAACTGCGAAGAACTTCAACCACGACCGTCAGCTCGGGTGTCTTCAAATCCACCTTGTTTTCTGGATTTTTCTTCGATATCAAATCTGCTAGTTCTGTTATCACATCGTTTCTCTGCAAACTGTTGTTCATGTGACGACTAAAAAAGAAAACAATTGTTTTATAACTTAAAATCAAGCATCTTGTAAATAAAAACAAATCAACAAATCATTTCAGTTTTTATACTTGAAAACAATGGCAAAAGTTTTTGGTTCCTTGACGAAATACTCATCAAAAAGTGAATCTGCCTTCGTTTTGATGATATCCACGTAAGCTTTGCAGACAACTTCGACAGGCAATAACCTGAGTATAAAACGAGACTTTCGTTTCTTCGTTTCAAAAGCTTCTTTTATTATAGGCAAGGCCAGATCGAGTGGATTTGAAACTGAGCTCTGGATGAAAATCATATTCTTCACTCCTGTATCAACAGCCTGAAAATAATTTCAATTTTATCTGTACAATTCAAAAAATTTAAAATCAATTTACATACGAGACTTTTTATAGTTGAAAATTGAAATTACTTGAAAAGTTTTACGAGAATCTGCTTTCAGGTGATCAATTTCTCTACGCAAAGAAGTTGAGATGTCATCTTCATCCTCTTCGTCTTTTTTTGTCTCATCCTGAGTTTCAGAATTTTTTTCAGCTTCAGCATCTTTCTTTGGATCATCCTAAAAATAAAATGTGTTTTTCAAAAATCATCTTTTTTTTTGGTTATGATTTAATTTTGGAAATTGATCTTCAATGTTTTTAAGCTTAGAAATTTTTCGTTCTACCTTTTGAGGATTTTCAGCTGCCCTTTCCCTGTCCAGATACTCGTTGAGTATTTTGTAAGCATCCCTCACGCAATCTTTTTCGCAAAAATTACACGTGCACAGGAATCCTCTCATCCCGGCATCCAGGAAGGCTCTCTTGTTGAACATTTTCTTGTTCTGAGACGAAGCGTAGTAATTCTTCTTCCTCTTAACGTCGCTCATTTTCAAAAACTTTTTCAAATGCTTTTGTTTATTTCTCAAATACAAAGTTCCTTCCTTGATACTCAACAACAAATGCAAAACAGTCTTTCTGTCTCTCCCCTACTCCTGTGTTTATATTTTTTTTAGGTTAGAAAAATGACCTACCAAAACAAAAGAGAGAAAACAAAATTGAATACAGTTGATGTGCAATACTCTCTTTTTGTGAGCCCAAACTTGTCATGTGTATCCGCCTTTATTTATATTTTGACTTTCATAACCTCAAAGTACAATGTAGTATACAATTAGAAGTTTTAAATAAAGAATATGTTATACTTGGACGGTGAGAAATGTAACATTTTTTCTATATACCAGCTGAAATTTATTTTAATCTTTAATTATCGTACTTATTTTTTCATTATTAATTATGAAAAGTGAAAGTACGTTTTTATTTTTGTTTATTTTTTAGTTCTTTAGTTTGAACACATCGTTTTAAAAGATCACTTGACCAAAATGTAAGATAGTTTTTTAGGTCCATTAATCTCAAGTTTAAAAGTAGAACTCGTTTTACAGCTATTTATATTCTCATTATTTCAAGTGCAAGCACAAAAAAATTGTTAACAAGTTTGTTAGAATTGTTCACAAAATGGTTTAAATTTGAATATTTGATTGAAACATTTGCTGTTGACATTGGATTTAAAGAAAAAAATAGAGTAAATTTAATTCTACAGTAGAAGGGTTAATATAAAAAATTGAGTAATTTACAAATCCGTTATTACATACTTACATATTCTTACATATTTACAGCACATAATGTTCTACATAAAACTTTTATTTTCAGATATAAAAAATGTCAACAAAAGAGACACCAGATCACCAAAACCGCCTCGACGATGACGTTTTCAAACAAGTCACTGTGGAGCTCAGACGAAGGTTGTGTGTCATGAACGTCCACATCCTGCTTAAGAAACACGTAGGATGTTCAAAAGTATCTATAAAACTGATCGAAAATGCGGTCATTTTGGAATTGAACCAACAAAAAAGCCAGATAGAGCTGGAGTCCGTTACCATAATGCCAGAAACCGTTTCTTGCCTAGTGATAAAAAACAACTGGATCTCATTCCGCATACAGATCTGCCCGGACAATAAGTTGGGCAGTTTTGGAGCACAGCTGCTCGGCAACGACACAACCGACGACAAAACTTGGAACCTGAGCAGCATCGCGTTACCAAAGAAAGATTGTGAAACGAGCATTTGTTGTGGCAAATGCAAAACTCAGCTCACTCAACTCGTGGAGTTCAAACGAGTGTTGCCTCTGCCCAGCGGCGAGACCTTTGACTTCTTCTGTTGCAGCCACGGTGGACAAAATAAAATAGACAAATTGAGTCTCATCCCAAAAGCTGACGATTATTTTTATACCTCATATTACTCGGTTTTGAATAGAACTATATTTTTACAATCGTCAATATCCTTCGTCAAGGATTCGGCACGTTGCAAAAGGTGTCTGACAAATTTAGGCATCTCAGAACATTCCGAAACAGCGAAACTTTGGAACTCGTCAGTTGTGATAAAGTCGAACCAGACTGAAGTTTCTGGTTCCGAGCCGCTCAATGATTTTTTAATGGTGATGAGGGAATTTAGCAACCGATTTATGGGCGAGACACTTTTGATTGAAACCAAAGAAGATGGTTTGTACAAGTTCGTGATGCTCAAACTGATGGACAAAAAGCTGGAGCTGCTCACTGAAAATAGAGATAGCAAAAATAACGTTTTACAAAAACTAGACAATATTTCGAAGGTCATGTTTTTCTACGACGAGAGCGACAGGTCTGTGTTGAAAGATCAGCCGGATGCAAATTATCATTTTGTTAGTCCCGCAGTGTTGGCGGCAGCTTTGGATCATTTGGTTGAATCAAGCGAAAGATTTCCACCGTATTATCGAACGATCGACCAGTGGATCACGGGATTTATTGATTATTGTTCTTTTGTTAATCGGTTCAGCGTCTGTACATAATTTAATTTAATAACCAACGACTGTACATTTTGTTGTAAAAATAAAGTGTAAATTGAGAAAAAAACAAAAGGTGGCGGTTCAATTTTTCAGATCACGGTAACAAAATTAGAGCCACTGTGAAATTGTAACATTTTTTTCTTTATTACTAATCGTTGACGGTTATATACATTTTTTTATATTAAATTATATCATCTTTCATGCATAGGCCATAATATTAGTAATTAACATGGAACGACTGCTTTTGTGCTTTTTTTTTTCATTATTAATTCTCACGAAAAATGTTCAGGTGTTTATATTATTCGCACTGTGATGAATAATTGTAAGTCTACGATCTGATTGACGTACTTACAAACGTAAAATCTGAAACTATTTCACAAGTTGGTAAACGATTCATTTAAATCAACATAAACTTAATTGCACAAATTGAAATATGCAGGTACTACATCCATGTTAATAAGCCAGTACTTGATTATTTTGTTAATCAGAGTCTGGGCTTATAAAATAACAATTCAAAAATTGGTATATCACTTATCGGATAAAAATTGTTTTTGTGACAAACACGATTATTTTCGTCATCAAAAAGATGAATCATTACTTATCAACATACAATTGTGCTGTTTCAAAATGATATCAAAAAGAATCTTGACATTCGGAAGAAAGAACAAAATTCGTCGCAATTTTTTTGTAATAAAAAAAATTAATTTTAATATGCACCTTAGAGACTTAAATTAATTCTTTAGTATCTACATATTTTCATTACACTAACAAGTTCAACTGTACAGTACAACTCACAAAAGTCAAGGTTCCCTTGTACCTCATGGCAGAACGCAAAAACAATACAATGAATCATCTATCACTCAGCAAAGTACAATATAAGTACAATAAAACAACTATATTTTGTTATAAAAGAAAATGAGTAAAACAAAAACAATATATTTCACATTTGTTAAAATAAAATTCAATCGTCAAATGAGAGACAAAATCAAAAGTCAATGCATTGATAATTAAAAAGGAAATTGCTAGAGTCGTTAGAACATCGCTAAAAACAGTTTGATGTAAAACATTTAGAACAAACCAAGTGTCTACATACAACAAGAAACAAATTGACTTGTCCACTTCCTCAAAATTACCTATCGTAATTAATTGTATCATTTATTGCCGTTGATCGGGTAGTGGTCACTTGTGAACGTTACTGCGACCGAGCAGTCTTGCCGTTATTCTCGTCGGATGATAATCTGCTTTCAAGCGGCGTTACATATTCCCAACCATCATCTTTGGCCTTTTTGAACACCTGCAAATTAATTGTTCGTCGTAACATTGAAAAAACTGCGGCTATTTCAAGCAAAAGTAAAAAAGACAATAGGCGCTTGAAACTCGAAAATCACCTTTGTTTGCCAAGCAACATTGTTCTCCTTACGAGCTTGTGCCTCGTCACGCTGTTTTTGTTCAATTGCATACTTAGCAGCCGTCGCTTTGTCCATGTCATTCATTCTCAAACCAACAGTGACATCCCTCCAGACTTTACGAGACTCGCAGTCTTCTTGTTCGCTCAACAATCGAACCATTTTCTTTTCCGTGCTCATTTTTTTCACATCGGCGAATGGCTCGCTTTTATTCTGCAAGATACAAACAAACATTGAAAATTAATCAGATCTCTTCGACTTTGAACTTTAGAACAAAAGAAAGCCTGTTATTTTTTTTTACCGTTTCAGTCCATTTGGCATCCATTGCTCCACTCCATTCCCCACAGATTTCCAAGAATGGCTTCTTATCCTTTGGTCCAGTAACTTGACAAGTGATGCGATTGCGCTTTCCCCCGTAAAAAGGTTTTGTTAAGAATTCGATGGTCGCTTGGTAGCCTGTTTTTGCACAAACAATTGACGTTGTACCCCCAAGCTCAATCCAGGGGACTGTGAGTATAGATCTACCGTAACCGTTTGGAAACGTTAAAACGTATTCTTCGTTATGGTCGATAACGTTCACCCATCCTTTGCCAATGTTGTGCACTCCAATACTCAATCCTAAAAATTTACTCTTCGTCCAAACGTGTGCTCCGAAACTTATCCTTTTGTCATAGTGTTCTGCGTAAAATCCACTCACTAAAACAATATATTATTTGTTAACAACAAATTAGTCAATATATCGATTTATAAATTTAGCATATTAATAAATGATTGTTTATAGGGGTCGTACAAAATAACGGACACAATCATCTCGCAAACAGGACGTAATCACAAAAGAACAATAAAAAACATCATTAAACAAGATAACACGAAGCTAAAAATAGCATAGACAGTTTGTTATCTCTATACTTAAGTATAAAAAAATATAATATACATTAAAATGAATTTAATATGTTATTTTGTGTATGAACCTCGTTTGTTCGATATTAAAATGTTTTAATCAAAATCAAATTGTTGACAAGACCTGGTGGATGGTGAGACACTTGTTCAGCAATGAAAACTAGTTGATTAGATTTACACCAAGGGACTGGTCCATCTTTCACTAATTTCACTTTCGACGAACTCGTGCCAGTATCTTCAAGGTCCCAGTGGCAACGGAAAATCTCGCCCAAAATAGGATTGTATGGTTTTTTTGCAACCGCCGATTTGCGACCTGCGTGAAAACTGCACAAATACCAACGAACAACTTGGATCATTCGTTCCCGCGGCGTTGGCATGTCAGCGATCCTATAAAATACAATTTTAGTTTCATTACAAAGAATTAGGTTAATTCGATTTGTTTCGTTTTGTTTATCTTGAGTGTGCTTACTTGACGAACTGATCAGGGTGTGCGAAATAATCCGCATACATCTCCAGCAACGACCTCCGTTCCAAAATAAAAGTTGGCAAAACCACTTTGGTCAAGTCCATGCCAATCTTGACTTGACTCAAAAAGTGACTTATCACCGAGCCATGACTTTCCATGGAATCCACTAAAAAGACAAAAATTAATGTATTATTTATGATTGATCAATTGAAGAGAAGCACAAATCAATTTCAACTTACTCTCGGGCTCGCTCTCGTCTTCGTAAAGAGCTGAAAAATGAACAACATAAAATTAATCATTTTTTTTACCAAAAGTCGACATTATGATGAGGTCACTCACTTTCGGAATGCATTTTTAACATTGAGCTGTTCTAATTTGTGTGAATATTTATCCATTCCTAAGATACCCGAAGAGTGACAAAAAAATGTTATTTACAAAAACAAACAACAATCACTGAGTCGTAAAAACATGAAGAATCAAATTCAAAAGGTGGCACGCGATCATGACTGATTGTTAACTGTGGATCTTCGTAGTGGAATTTCGTCGTATATAGAACATTGTTAATCATTTTTCAATTATGAACTTGAACAGAGTGTAAAAAAAGCATGAACAGCGTTTGTCGTCGGGTTGTGACTGAACCTATATGACGTATACAGCACGGGATCAATATGATGTACCGAATCGGTAAAGAGGGCTGTAGCGGCGGTTAAAAAATCATTAAACTTGAATTTACGCCGGGATGAAAATGTGCCGCTTCATGTCATTATTGAGGGAAATACCTTAATGTGATTTCGTATTAAATTACTATTCATGATAGAAAATCCATTTAAACGTTGACTCACTTTCTTTTTTAAATTAAATTCTTTTTTTTTTCTTCTTCTATTTTTATATCATTTTTTATATCATTATTCTCATTTTGAGTCATTTTTAATTTCTTTCTTTTTTTTTTTTGTATCAAATTTTAAATAAAACATTTACCATCGTAATCTAAAGAGCCATCGTCTTTGATTGGTGGAGGAGGGGATGTTTTACGATTGTCACTTCCTTCTGAACCTGCCAATTGGTCGCTTAATTCCTTCTCATTTTTTCGTTCGCTGTAAATATATGCCAAACAATAAAATAGAAATATTTAAGTACGGATTTAGATTTGGATTGGTTTAGGTAGCACAATTTTGAAATATTGGCTGAATCGCAGAAACTCAGCAAACTTACGACACGGGATGATTTTGCGCGTCTGAAGACATCTCTTCGGTTGCATCGAAGAAATCATCATCCTCGTCGGACGAGTAAGAGTACTCGGGCACCGGAGGATGGCAAGCTGTAACTAATCGTCAGAACGTGTGTTTTGAATTAAATTGTTTCAAGATACGATTTTCGAATCAAAAGTACTGATTTAAGAAGTACGAAAAAACTAAAAATAAACGAACCTGACATTCTCGGCTCGGTGCATTCAGAGCCAAGTTCAATTCCTGTTTGAACAGTCAAATCATTTTCTTGTTCGATAGCTGGAACACATAACGAACCATTCATATATTTAATACCTTTCATATCTTTCTGATTAACGATATCGGTTTCAGTTTTAAAATAATGATGAATTTCAAATAACGAACTTAATTACAACCATTTACCTATGTTTAAAGACGGTTTAATGGTTTCCGGCGGTGGCCTATAAATTCCATTCACAGGAATCGCAGTGTTCTGAAATGACAATACACTTTTATATTCAAAATAATATAATTGTGTCTGACAATTTTTCAACAACCATTTAGTAATACAGAATTATATTTATTATGCATCATATTTTCAGAAAAAGCAAATTTTGATTTGATTAAAGGGTATGTTTAGAAACAGGATAAACATTTTATTCTTCCAGCACATTTCAAGGAGTGGAAATATCTTCACACAGTTCAAGCATTGAACATAAATTCCGCTTGTTATTACCTTGGCAATTTGCAATTGAACTATCGTGTGCTTAACAGAATTAAGCATCGCATATGCCTGTTTCAAAATGTTCCCATACATCTGCTGAGATTCTTCATCATTTTCATCTTGGCTACTTTTCTTTTGTTCTATCAACTTGATCTGGTCAATTAGCATTTGTAAATAAACATCTGCTTCGGCAACTTTTCGGTCAAAATCGTGTTTTGGTGGCGATTTACTCGGGTCCCATCTCTGCAAAACAAAATTACTCACTCATAACAATCCAACCAACTTTTCAAGCTTTCTAAATAAAATCAAGATCAGATGAAATTATTTTAACAGGATATGATATTTTACCATATGAGAATGTCTTTTTATAGTATCTTCCAAAGCTCGAATCCATCGTTCTCGCTCCTCGCCATTGCGGGTTTGAAAATGAAACGTTTTCGGATCATCTTTTTGAGACGAAGTGGTAATAGTGAATGTGCTATCATCCTCATCATCGATCCCGATGATTGCACCTCGTAATCTCACGCATCCTCGTCTCGCTCCCCGCATCATCTTCTCCTTGCTCTGAAAAATAGAAACAACATATATTTTTATATTTTAAACTCATTCAAAAGTACGCGACTCAAGACAAAAAAAGGAGAAAAATGATTTATTCGTGAACGTCAAATGAATACTTTCTTTACGTATGTAAAGCAGAAACATGTCAAAAGTCAAACTTGGCAT
Organism: Trissolcus basalis; assembly: GCA_025266255.1. Classification (NCBI taxonomy): domain Eukaryota; kingdom Metazoa; phylum Arthropoda; class Insecta; order Hymenoptera; family Scelionidae; genus Trissolcus; species Trissolcus basalis. The sequence continues at coordinate 11,228 of JAAMPD010001787.1, read as the reverse complement.
TCTCAACACATGTATTTCCACCATTGTTATTTGCACATTCAATATTCAAAGGCATGGTACAAGATTCCAACTGGGTCACTAATTTATTTAATTGTTACACACGAGTTCATAGTTTTTTTATTAATCATTTTCTTCGTTATTTTTCATAAATTTTTTTGCTGACACAAATATCGCTTGTGTTTGAAATTTTAGTTTTTATTGAAAGAGAGAGAGTTTGAACAAGTTTAGGAGCCTAATTTTGTGAAGGAAACAATTTTTTTGCTTTTAAACAAAAATTGATTGTTTATCTGTAGAACATTTTGAGACGGTGTTAAATTTTTCAATGAAACAGAAATTCGTTGTTCATCAACCATTCCCATTCCACCTAGTTCCGCTCGCGTGGATTTGTAAATCTGAAAAACACATTTGTCAAATCGATTGTAGCTTTGGGAATCATAAGTAATAAGCGCATTTTCAGTTCGTCCGCGTTTAATGAATTTGGTGTCGTTTTTGTTCGTCCACTACCAGCCAGCAAGTGGTCTTAGAAACATCTACTGGTAGATTACCACCTGATTTTTTTTATTATTTTTTTAACAGTCCAAATTCATTCAAACATTTGATCGGATATTCCTTTTTTTTTAATTAATATTTAATTAAATTCATTGTTTGTGTGAAAATAATTTTTGCAAACATGGGATTCTCCGAGTCTTTGAATTATTACTGGAATGAAATCGCAGGTAAGCTAATTGTCAATTATTTTGTTTGAATTTAAACACGTTCTATCAAGATAACAAACAATATACAATGGAAACTGAGGATAATTTAATTTTTGTTTTAATAATGTAATTATTATTAGATTTAACGTTTTTTGCAATATGTGAATAAAATTTTTTTTCTCCGTGGGCGTACATTACATGCGCGCATCGATTATTATTTTTATTGAAACGATATGATTTGATTGAAAATGCTAGAATATGAAATATTTGTTGTTTTAACAAATTTTTCATCATGGGTTTTTTTTATTACTTCTCAAAAATAGAAAACTATTCATTTTGTTTATTTTTTAGTTGTTTGACCAAATATAAATCTATTTCTTGATTTTATTCCTTTTAATATTAGAAGTAGAACTGGATATACAATACATATCTATATTGACATATAATTAGAATTACCAGATCAGATTATTCAAAGATCAAACTCACAAAATCGCAAATCATATCTGTATCAATATTTTCATTATTATTTTAATCGTCAAAATCGATAACTTATGATATTAATAAAATAATAAAATAACAGAATAAAAATTGCATTTAATAAAATATATCGAAAACTAACTTAGGTTCTAAACTAAAAATAAATAATTTACTCTGCATAAATCATATCCAGGAATTTTTTTTAGATTACAAATTTCCAAATCATCTAGATGAAATTTTTAAACACCAAAAATTTGCTTTGGTACCAAAAATTTCATGATTGAGACACAATATTAACAAGTTCCATTCGTTATTAAACAACAAGTTTCAAAACTTCTAACCATAAATATTTCGCCACGCCATAACAAGAAATAATGAAATGAAAAGAAAAAACAAATTTGCAGATCAGCGGACGAACGACTGGTTTCTGGTCGGATCACCAATACCCATAGCGATAATTCTGTTCAATTACTTATACTTCGTACTGAAATGCGGTCCAAAATACATGGAGAACCGAAAACCATACGACCTAAAGGGTTTCATCAAATGGTACAACATATTTCAAGTAGTGACCAACAGTTTGATAGTATACTCTTTAATTAAAGCTGGCTGGTTTACGACAATAGGTCTTGGATGCCACCCTATTGACTACACTAGCGACGGATTGTTTGTAAGTCAAATCTCAGGTTCAAAGGGCACTCTGAATCATCCATGTTTAACACGACGCCAATCAACATACAAACAAATTAGTTTCATCATTTGTTTTTCCTTTGTTTTGCAGATGGCGAAGATTGTCTATTGGACTTATATGCTCAAGCTGATTGATCTCATAGAAACGGGCTTGTTTATCTTAAGAAAGAAAAACCGACAGGTTTCGTTCCTTCACTTGTATCACCATGTATCAACTGCAAGTCTTACTTGGATCAGCACGAAATACATTGCCGGTGGCATGGCCACTTTTTCAATCTTAGTCAACAGTACCGTCCATGTGATCATGTACAGCTATTATTATGCCAGCAGTCTGAATTCCCCGGTTGTGAATAGAATAATCAATCCGATTAAGCGATACATCACTATCATTCAGATGGTAAGCTTCGGATTGTCATATCAGATCTGCCTAAAAAACATTTTCACACAAAAATTATAAAATCAACTCCTTTCAATATTTACACAACATTTTTTAATCAAATTTACGCAATTTGACGATTATGTTGAGCTTAAAATTGTGTAAAAGATTACACAATTGTTATATCAATATGAAAATTGCGAAAATATTTACATCAATGTTTTTGTTATCAGGAATATCATATATATACAACTGTACACTCAAAAATACAATTATTTTTTTCAGGTGCAATTCATTATTCTTCTGGTACACACTACCGGGTCGCTCAACCCATCGTGTCCAGTGCCACGAATTCCAGGAGTAGTATTCACGTTAAACCTTATGGCTAACTTTTACCTCTTCTACGATTTCTACCAGAAGAATTATAAGAGCAAACCAACTAAGACTCAGTAATAAAATTGTCAGATTGATAAAATCGTTTCATTTTGTAATAACAAAGAAAAAGAAAGAGAAAGAAAATGTGTATCTTAGTGTTTTTGTTTTGCTTGTTTTGTTCATGGCCGTGATTTATCAAGCAGACGACGAAAATCTGTACTGTTTTACGTGCAATAAATTGATTCTGTTGGAATGTCAAAGTCGACAATAACTGTGAATTATATAAACAGCTGAGAGCTTTGGCGCGCACCTGCAAATTAACTTTTGAGGTTAGGTGTGTAAAGGGCGAATTTACGGGATGAAAAGTTGGTTAGATAATTGACAGGGGCTTCGTGTGTTTACCGTGTAATAGGACAAAAGGCCTGCGTTGTCATCGAGAACGAACCACCTGTACTGCCAGCCATTGACAACATTAGTCCACTTGCTCAGCGATCCCTCCATTTTCGACAGTTCTCCCAATCAACGACAAAACTAAACGATCATCTCTGCTTCAAATTGATATCACGGTTCTTACTGTCTATCATGATTATAGATGTGAAGCGCGATTAAAAAGTGGCTCTCATTGTTATTTCAAATAATAACACTGCGATGGAACGATCAGCGTCTGAAACAGAAGAACGTCATCGCAAAATGACCGTTGGAAGTTGTTGTACACACAACAATAAATCTGACTGGGAGAGTACCTGGCGAACGAATAATTGGCTCCGTTATTTATGGCGATTCCAATTACTGATGACTTCAAAATTTATGCTCCTCCTAGACTTCTCGTTGGCAACACACATCATTTTTCGGCCGGCCATCAACAAGTAGTGGTACTAGAAACGCTTTCCCTCTTCTATATCTGTCATGGACTCTCTTATTACGATCAACGCCATCTGCTGCAACTGGCCAAACTCACTGGTCGATTTTTTTTTAATTTGATAAATTATTGCCGTCTGAAAAGGGGGAGGTTTTCACGTGACGAATTGTTGCAAAAGTGAATTATTGTAAATTGAAGTTCAATAAACATTGTTGCCCTCAGATGTATTTATTATTTCGATAGACAAATCAAATTTAGCGCGTGAAATAATTTGATCTTTTAAAATGCACCAATGATAAAATCGCGCGCAATTGAAAAGAACAATCAGTTTGAATTGAAAGGTTATGTGACGGTTTGAATGAAAACAAAAACAAACCCGCATGAAATTCGAACGTTGACGGAAAACCCGACAAGTTGCAACTTGTGTGACAGAACATCGTTTTTTCATTTTTGTTTACTTAAGAAGTCGTTGGTGGGAGTTGATTAGATTGTTGATAGGATTATTATCTATCGTTGATTTGTTATTGTCGAGGTACGTTCACTCCGTTCATTCAGATCGGTGTCCTGGCACAGTCCAGGTCATGGCATAAAAAAAAGTATTGTTGGTAAATCTTGTTGATTGTGTTTTGTTTCAACGTTTTGTTGTTCATCTAATCGTCTAAATGGTAATTTTTGGTGTTTCCTAGAAAAAACAGTCACTTATTCACATTTCAATTGTTTGTTCTGAAAACGCATTTTCAGAGCTCCACTCCCAAACAAAGTGTGCGCGATCTGTACGTCATGTCCTCAGAAGGGGATTGTTCACCGATTACCTCGCCTCAAAATATGAGGAAAACAATTCTTCGAAATGCTTTGAAGACTGCACAGTCTCTAAGTAAGATACAATGATAAAATATAATAATTTTGTTGTAATTATTGTTCAATCCAAATGAGTTCTATCTTTTGAAATTAATTTTACTTGTTTGATCCATTTCAACAGGTGAAAATGTCAACAAAAACACCATCTCTAATCTGGAGTACATCATGGACAAAACTGACATTGTAAACCGTGAGAACAACTTGGAAAACATTGGTAATCTATATTTTTTATTATTTTTATGACAAGTGTTAGTCGCTATTATCAATCTGAATTTTTTTTTTCTCCATAAAAATGATTATTTATTATTATTTCATTATTAATTACAGTTGTGATACAAAATAGTAGGATTGCAAGCAAAATTACAAGCATATAAATTATGTATCATATATTATGTATATATTGATATAATATATGAATATGTAATATAAAATATTGTATAAAATATTGTCAATATATATTTCATTTATGAAAAATATATAATTCATTTTCTGAAGATTTGTTACATCTAAATGTTTAACTTCCAGTGAACGATCATGAGGAAGTTGTCCTGGATGCTCAAGTTTTATGTCTGTCCTCGCAGATTATGAGAAGATGTACACTACAAGTTACTAAAGAACTAAACAATTACGACCCTATAGAATTCGCCTTGAATATTGTAAGTTTATTTGTTGAAATCTATTAATTTAAGCAAAATTCGTTTTTTTTAAATTGACTAATTGATTTTTACAGAAATTGTACCTGGATAGACATTCAAGCACCGAAGAAACCGACTGGTCTGTTTTGGATGATACTGCAATGTCGGCCTTTCACATTCTACCACAATATAGTTCTCTTCAAGGTAAAACAAAAGTAGTCATCTTTTTAGATTCATCAAACAATTTTGATAGCGACTTAACAATAAACTAATAATTGAAACTTGTTAAAGTTTTATAAGGTTTTAATTTGTAAAAAATTGATTTGTTTGAACCTAATAATGAGAAAGATCATTTCGTTGAATTTATATAAATCCTTTTTTCAGGATTCATGAAACCTATACAAGCCAAAGAAGCAATAGTGAAAAAGCAGCAGGTCAAACGAGAGGCTCGAATGCCAGTGAAAAGACCAAAATGCGTGACAGTCGCTGAAAATGATGAAGAAAGGATCGAGGATAGCGTGGAAAAATAAAACTCCTTGTGCGTAATTACTACAAAACTGCAAGCGAGCCATTGCATTTTTTCAAACTCGTCCTTCATCCCACCAGCTTGGGGCGTACCGTTGAAAATTTATTGCACACGTCGTTTCTACTTCGTGATGGCGTACTCAGACTTTCCAAAAGTATGATTCAGATTTTCAAGGTCTATTTGTGACAAACAAAAAAATGTATTGAATGTAACTTAGTTGATGGGAAATTTATTTCAGACGAGAGAGGAGCACTGATTATTGAAATTGTCGACAAATCCTCGAACCTTCGAAAAGTATTGCATGCAGCGAAAAAATCTGGCAAAACCATTGGAATTCAGAACGTATTTTCGATCAACGAGGAAGACTGGAGGGTAAATATCGAATTCATGTTGAGCTTCGAGAATAAATTTTCAGTAAAATTGTATATGTTGCTAAATGTGTTCTTTTTCAGGCTCTCGTCAAAGCTTATAATATTGAAAAACCAATGGTTGAATACGAGAAGTAAGAATTGGACAAAAAAGATTGAAATAATTCAACGACCTATTTAATTTACTAAGCATTCCGAATTTATTTAAAGAATAGCAATATATTGTTTGTACGTAAGATTAATATATAGATTGTTTTAATTGACCGTCTGTTTCAACGAAAGATTATATTATAATAAAAATTGAATTTTTTAAAGAACGTTGCGATTTTCATTTTGTTTTATAACCAAATTGAAACATGGTTAGTTAAAAATGACACATTGAATTTTGGTTAAAACAAATTGTAAAAAAAAAACTGTAAATGCATAAAAATATACAAAAATGTATCCTGTAAGATAAAAGTTTGTAAAAAACATGGCATGGAAAGTGGATTTTATTTTCACTGAAAGATGAAATGCAAAGGTGGTCAGAAGATTAAAGTGAAAAAAAAGCCGCTGAATAAAATCAAAAAGTGCCTTACTACAATTTGTTGCCCCAGCGTATGGTTTCGCAAACGATCTAAAGTTAAAAAAAGTTGTAATTCCGCATGTTGCAATTGTCGCGAAAGACCAGGTATTGTAAATGATCGATTTGTGTTTATAATAAAGGTGATATTCTTAAATTATTGATATTTTTAGCTAAAGACAATTGGAGGGAAGACTTTCCTTCTCTACACAACTTTAGAAATTCTGCTCAGGATTCATCAGGTAGTTCGCTTTTAGACATGGAGGTCGAAGTCATAGGCTCTTGCTCATTTTCTACGACTGGGAAGTGTCATCATCAAAATAAAAAAATGCCTGATATTTGTGACAATTTCAAGGACCTGACTCCTCTGCCAAAGAAAAACAAATATCGCAGAATTGAAATTCACAATAATTATATTTGTGATAAACCACCGAGATACAAAAAGAGAGAAACATGTAAATACGTTACCCCTGAAAAATGTGTATCAAGCACTCCTAAAATCATTTCCAGCATCCATGATTATTGCATACGAGAGAGTTGTCCTGGAAAAATAATTCATTGACTTCGTCAATCTACAATTTTTTTGATACAATAAAAACTTACGACTTTCGATTGATAGGTAAAATTTTTTAATTTTCATGTAACAATATTTTTTTTACATAATTCGTATCCATCTTACAACGTTCGTTACAATATAAATTGGATTGGGCTCGTTTTCGTCGATGGATTATTGCAAATAGAATCAGTTAATTAAAATCTTTGACAGAATACACATCTACTAAATGTCATCACAATAAAATTTATACACTTTATCAAATATCAAAATTTTCTTTTTTCAACAATATTTATATTATCAAATGTATAGACGATTCTATCAGTTTGTGGTGACTATATGATCTGCATGAAAACAATCATTTTACAAATTCTGACACTCGAACACGTCAGATTTTTAAATTAAAAAAAATACACGAAAGTAATCAATGGAAATATAAAAATAAGAATGAATATTTTTTTTAATTCGCATGTTTAATTAATATGAACATTTTAGAGAATTGAACATGTCATATAATGTACTTGTCCATTTTATTACAAGTAGACCTTGTTTTATTCGAGGACGATATTTAAAAATAATAAACAGTATGACTTTTTTTATTGCAACGATTTTTTTTAGCTCGAAGTTTTATTTAAAAAATTAAGATATATAAAACGCACGTTGATATGTTTCTTCAATATCTCTCGAAAATATTTAATTCACCAGGTAATTCGTCGTTAGATTTGCAAAAGCAAACTATGAAGAAAATGCTGATTTTTTAAATCTTTTATGCTGCAGCGAAGGATACATAATTCTATATTTTTGACAAACAGTAGTTTCCAATTTTTACTATTGATTCCCCAATGAAACTATACATTCAAAACAAAATTAAAATTAAAATGATTACACTTAGATTTGAAACATCTTATTAGATTAAATGCATTTAATTAACCTTTCGGTGCGCTTACAAATTCATTCAAAAACCTCCAAATTTTAAAACCAAATTTCAATTTTGTAAATGAGAAATATTATCCAAACGTTGAAGATACATAATTTGATTCAAAAACTAATTATTATGATGACAATTTATATTTTGCAATATTTATTGAGCAAGTAATTTTGTGGCGATAAAAATTTGGACGCGACATCGAAAGGTTACCATGCCAAAGTTTGAATATTGCTCTTCGTATAAAAATACACCTATTTGGCCCTCTCTTCCATGATATATTTTAGGTTCTCAGTAAAATCTTCAGTTGGAAATAGTCTTTGAATTCAAAAGTATAGTATTTACAACCACATTTATATTTACATTCACTTTTAGTGTCCAATTTAATGAAATTGAAAAATAGACATTTTTATTTCTCGCAACATGTGTCCTGATTCGTAATCATAACAATACATCAACTCGTATCATTTTTATAATTAAAAATCTGAGACGTGGTGCATGTTTGTATGTTTACGTCTCTACATCATAATATACAAAGCGACGATTGAAGTAAACCACCATATTTTTGTTATATATATCCTTCACCCTACAGTCCTGAAGTTCAATAAATAATCTAAGCGATAAAGTGTGAAATAAAAATGCAGCTCAAAAAACAACTAAACCGAGTTGCGCTTTGAAACAAAATCGTATGTCAGTTATAAAATCACATGAAAAACTATATTTATTTACATTTCCGTCATATAAAAACGATGCGCATATATCGCGACTGAATTGGAACTTGTGAATAATTATTATTAACAAATGCAGACTGCAGATATAGTAGTTTTAAAATTAACACAGCCACGATTGTCAATTTGTCAATAAGACAAAAAATAACTGATGCTCCAACATACTGCGGTGTCGGTGTGTATTCATAGTGTTTCTCGTTCAATTGGGAAGAATAAAAGCTGATGGGTGGGAATGAAATTTTGGCCACTTGAGCTCAGAGATAGAACACGCTCTGGAAGTATCCTCAATGACGTCAATTATATGCCGGTATTCAAGCTGTGCATGTGTCTGGCAAGCACTTCCTGTGACGACTCCACGAATTTCACGTTCATTGCCTCGTACGTTTTCTCCATCAGTTCCGCAATATTTTCCTTCGTCATACCTTTTGTTTCTATTGCAGGTAATATCGTGATATCGCTCATTCCTACAACCAACATTTCACATTAGATACGCTGATAAAATGATCAAATTAATATCATCATTATTACAATAACAATTTTGGATATAATTATTAGGTAGATATTCAAAAATTAATGTAATAATCAAAAATGATAAATGATCAGGGAAAAAAAAGTGAAACAGATATGATGAATGTATTGTTTTACCTGAGTCGAATTTCTTTGCTTTGCTATTAAGGAAATAATATCTAGACACAACTACCGGTTGGATCGGTATTTGTGCATCAATGGCAACGTGAAAACCTCCTTTTTTAAATGGAAGTAACTGGTTTCCTGAATGTCTCTTTCCTTCAGGAAAGACGAGCAGTTTTGCCTGTTGAAACAAAAAAAAATTTTTTTTTAACAAACTGAATTTTTGCAATTTGCAATTCATAAACGGCTGATTAACAATTACCCTTCGCTCTTTGATAATATTAGCAGTTTTGTTGAAAGTGTTTTGCGCTTCCTTGACGTTTTCTCTGTCAATGAAAATTGTTCCCCAGAGCCAGGAAGCCAAACCGAATGGACCGCAGTACAAGATTGCCTTTTTCGAGATCACTGTTGATCTGTCAAGGACGGGCCATAAGTGAGCCAGTACTGTAAAAAATAAATTAAATGAAACAACTGACTTCATAAATTAACAAATAAATAAATCTGAAATTAAAATGTAAATCAACTCTTTCATTCGGTTTCTCTAACAGTCTTGTTTTTTCATACATTTATGTTCGCGTTGATGATGTAATAGTTTCTACAAATATATAATGAACAAACTGTTTTTATAACGCGGAAATATATCTTTCAATTATATTTATGTAGGTCACGGTGATAATCAGGAGTAAGTGCTTTTCCATACTTTTCCATTTCAACGGATCGAACACTTTAATTTCTTTATTTTAATAATGATAACTTCACTTCATGAAATTTGCTCTTTTTTCAAAAATATCATTACACAAAACACCCAAGTTTATTGAATTGAAAATGTCAATGTTGAAGTGAAACATAAAAGTGTTTGATTCAAAAGTATAAAAAAAACTCTTATCATACATTCATCGGAACCTACAGATTTGCGATACAAAAAATTGTTTATTACAAATTTCAATGTTATAACAGAATAATATCCTACCAATAAAAATTTCTTGTTTGCAAATGATTTTTATAAGAATTGATTAATATGAAAAAAGATGTTACGAGTAAAAAAATATTGTAGATAAATATAAATTTTGAACAAAAAAGGTTCACAATTGCGAATTCGAATCTCAAGTCTTACCAAAGAGATCAATTGCACTTTGATGATTCATGAGCACGACACTGCCACTTTCATCGGCAATATTTTCTAGACCTTTGACGGTGAATTTGATGCCTAAAAGTTTAGCTATTTGTCTTGCTCCCCATGCCGGAATTCTAAAACAATTTAATAATTGATCAAACTTGAGTTTATAATATCACCTATAAAATTATTGATAACGGTTGTTGATGAGGACAAAAAAAATTTTTTTTTTCAGAGAAACTTACAGGGCATTTCTCCAGTCACCTACTCTGAAAAACATGATTGGGATACACCATGATGCTGCTATCATTGACAGGATGATAAAAACAATGAACTTGACTCGGTATCTCACAGCTTCGCTCACAGCACAAATCATAAATAGCAAAAGCAGCAAAGCTACTACCACGCTACTGCACGAGATTCCAAGCATCCTAAAACAAAATTGGCAGTTAGAAACAAAAACTATATCACAAAATGATTTGCTACAACAAGACGCAGTCTAAATAATTTATAAGAATTCAAATGTTGCATTCTATGGAAAAGACATTAGGGGGTGGTCATTGTTTTGCGTTCAAGTTTTACGCCTCGCAGTAATGAATATTACAAGCACCAGCCAAAACAATACAAGTCATAATTTAAATTTCTGCTCGAATAATCAACTACTGCTTTTAACAAACAAGTCCATTGTTCTAATATCTATTAGACATTTTTTCAATTTGTCCGGTTATCTCGATTGTGCGAAATTATTCATGTTTACAATTTAATCTATTCAATCCTAGTAAAAAAAATCATATATTGTCAATATATTTTATATATTGACAATATATCGACGGTCCTAACGAAAAACATTCCATTTC
>JAAMPD010001786.1:0-20421 GCA_025266255.1 Trissolcus basalis | reverse complement strand
CTCATGTAACTCAATGTTTATATAGCATACAAAAAAAATAAGAAAAAAAAATATTCGAAATATGTACTTATAATTTAAATGAACCCACACTACGAATTTGCAAATGGGCAGTTCACCGATTGGGAGCATAAACCTTTCCCTCTGATAAGTTTCTTTCAATGTTAAAATCTTGAATTAAGAATTTTTATGTTCAAATAGGAATCAATAAATTTCATCATTTTCAATCGAACAATCGTTATTTTGGAGCTTTCCACTTTCCAACAGTAATGTAATTTTTCGATGTTTATGAAATTAATTATTCAATAGCTGACTAGACCAATCGGACATTTACATTATTCAAATTTAATCACATTGTGCGGCAATTTGAAAGTCGAAAACAATTCGGTGAATTTTAATTAGGTCTTCAGAGCTGCCCCGAGTTCGGTTAAAACTTTCATTTTTTTGTATCACAATTTTCACTCAGGCGCTCTGACGGTTTTAATAGTGTGAAATAAATTGGCACTTTTTTTAAAAAATGTATTATCAAAAATCTCAAAAGTTGGTGTCATCATCATAACCATATTCAGGATGATGGTGAGATAAGTTAATGGTACTATCGTATCTTGCATATCTGCTGCTCGTTTGAGAAGGATTGTAGTAATAACCATTCCATTCTGACCGCCAACTGTCGTAAACGTTGTACCTCTTATCTTCATTGAAAGGAATTGGAACGTCCATCAGTGCCTTAAATCAAAGTTTTATGTACGTTTTAAACAGAACTTTTCTATTTACTTTCATATCAATTATTTGTTTATTGGTATTATTATTATTTCATTTTTGAAACGTTTCTTCTATACCTTATTAGAATTGGATTCAAATGCTTTGTCATGACTCCACATTGGTGAAGGATCGTTCCACATGTTACTAGCGTTTGATTTCGAGTAATCGCTGGATCTCTGTTGCATCTGGGGAACACTGTTGCTTGTGTGCATATTGTGTTTTGAAATTTCTTCCTCGTACATCGTTGACATGGACGGCTTCAATTTAGATACATTGCGACGATTGGCCAACTGGAGAAGTAATAGTATGTTAATTGCATGCTTTATTTTGTATGATTTTTAATTAATTTAAAACAAGAAACACAGTAGAAATTCAGTTTTTAGTTGAATTTGAGTATTGAGTAAAATATAACATTTTAAAAATAGTTAAAAAATTTTGAAAATTGTGATTTTAATTTTTCAGAATTGGAATAATTTAGATTGATCTATAGATTGTATTGCTCACCACTGATACTCCAAAAACTATTATGAAAAGTAAACCTCCAACGCCAATAACAATCACTGCGATCACCCATTGTGGTATAAGTTTATCATCCTCTACGTGCAGGGGAATAGAAACTTTTGGTATAACTGCAACAAACAAACCGGTAAAAATTTATAAACAGGTATAAAATATTGATTACATGCAAAATTATACCGTCGATTGCACTTTATGAGAGATATTAAATTCATTTTGCGTAAGCCAATTTCGATATGAAAACCATAAAGTAGAGTTTAAGATCAATAACAACTCAATGATCTGGCTTGAAATCAGTCACACGGAAACGTACAACTTTTATATTTATGTAATCCAAGTATTGAATAATCATACCAATAAAGTCGGTCGATTTCGGATCGATAGTAAACGGGCCCAATTTCACAGTGGCGTTTGCAGAGGTATCGTTATACCTATTCGAGTTATAGATATTAAGAGAGTCGTGAAAAATGCCTTTCAGCTCTTGAGTATTTACTGGTTTTTTTACGTCCACCAGCTCGATAAAGTAGTCTACTAATATGCTTCCTTGACTGAAAAAATCAGAATGAATATTTATTATCAATAAACAAATTTATGGAAACCATTTTTAATCGTTGATAGAAAAACGCCTTTCATCATATCCTACCTGAAAGAATCAATCTTGACTTCCTTGAACCATTTACTTAAAGTTGGTGATTTTGAAAGTACAAAGTTCATCTGACAAAAAAAAAAAAAACAAATTTTATCACTTAGAAAAAAGTTTTTTTTTTTTAATTATTATAATATAAATTGAAGATCATTTATAATTCAGTACTTCTTTTTCGATTCTGTCAGCCAAATCTTGCCACTCTCGAGTATTTCTGTCGAGCAACTCTGGAACCCACGTTGCAGTGCCGACTAGTCGAATGGTTCCAGCTACTTTACACTCTTCGTCACAAATACCTGGTGTCGTGGGTCTAGGAGTTGTAGTTGTGGTGGTAGTGGTAGACGTACTGGAAACAGTACTCGTTGTCAACTCAACAGAAGTATTGCTCAGCGACGAGACCGTCGCTGTACGCGCGGCCTCTAACAATTTTTCAATCGAAATTGGAGTGGTCGATGGTTTCGGCCATCCTGTAAATTCCGTCGTTGCCCTGATGAGAAAAAAAAGTTCATTAGTCAGAACCAAAAACACATTTCAAAAAATTCCAAATTTTACATCTCATGTTTAAAAACTACAAATCACGTTCTTTCTCAACTTTCAGATCCATTTCTGGTATCTTTTACCATTATATACCATAGTATAATTAAATGGATTCTTGTTTGTTTGTTTTTTCCTTCACATTACTGTTTTTTTTTATCGATACGGAATTCGTAATTAATGAGATTAATGAAACAGCGATTCACTGCATTGAATGATCATAAATCTCTCACATTGAATCGAATCACTTCTTTTTTTCTTACCTCACTGGCCATCCTTTTTGTATCTTTGGTGTAACCTGTTCAAATCCATCGCTTTTAGGCGACGCAGTCGTGGCTTTCACAATGTTTTTTCTACCACCCGGCCTGCTTGGGAAGACCAATTTAATTGCACCAGCTTTTGTCGTTGTCGACACTTCAGTAGTAGATGAAACCAGGGGATTTCCACTCTGTTTGTTATCTTTATTTAATTTCGTTTTTATCTCCGGAGCCTTGAATCTCGGCTTGTAATCTTTAGGCAACAAAGCAGTCAAATCAACTTCAGACTTAGCAAATAGGTCCTGTATGGAAGTCACTTTTTTCCCCGATGAATTGGTGCTTTTTTCCGTCGTGACTGACGGCGCCTCGATGGTCGCGGTGGTCGAGGGAATCTTTTCCTTATAATCCTTAGGCAACAATGCAGAAAGGTCCACTTCGGATTTTGCAAAAAGATCCTGCAGGGAAGAGATTGCTTTCACGGCTTTTTGCGTCGTTGAAGTTGTTGGTGATGACGTTGTCGTTGTGGGATTTTCGCTAGTCGGCTCTGTTTTTTGCGTCACCGGCGCTCGGTATCCTGGCGGCAAGAAAGCCGAAATGTCAACCTTCGATTTGTTCAAGATTTCACTCAGCAGTGATTTCTCAGTCGTCGTTTCTGGTTTCAGTTTGTATCCTGTAACAAAAATCACAATCATCACCATTAAAAAAAAAAACATCACCATCAAAATCAATTTCAGTTTCAAATCTGTTACAAGTACCTGGAGGTAAAAATGCAGAGATATCAGGCACAGCAACAGTGAGGTTTCCAAGAACCGTTTTTTTGACAGTCGTGCTCCTCGTTGTTGTCGAGGTGACTTCAGTTTTTTCTGGCTCAATTTGTGGAGTCGAAGTCGTGGTTTTGATCAGTCTTCTATCGCTGTACCTCTTGGGTATGAACTTACTAACAACAGGCGTTTTCAAAGTCGTGCCGTAGCCCTTTTGACTAACCTTGGCTGAATTGGAATCAACCTGGATGTTATTTCCAGATCCAAAATTTGTTGCGATTATTCCGCTGGATAATTCCGATTGCACCCTGTCCAGCTTTTCTATGATGCTTTCGGTTGACTTGTCGGTGGTCGCTGGATTTTGAATCGTTTTCGCCGTCGTCTCGTGACCATATTGCAAAGGATCGATTCCCGGGAAGGGAAGGAATCGCGCCCCGGAGATGCTCCGAACAGTTTGCACCGAGGCCAGAACTTTTTCTGAATCTTCTGTCGTGACTTGTAACGTGTTTTCTGTCACTGCAGATGAGGAGGAGGATTCTGGCTGGGGACTCGAGGACTGTGGAGGGTCCAGCTGTTCTGTTGTCTGAGGCAACGGCGTCACTGGTACAGAAAAGGTACCGTTCACTACACTCTTTGTTGTCACCACAGAAACTATCGCTTCACCAATGAGAATCGAACTATTTGATGGCTCTTCTTCTTCCTTTTCCTCGTCCAGAGGAGTTTCCTCGGTATTCAAAATTAAATAATCTTCATCGTCTTTGTCTGAAACTTCTTTCTCTGGAGTTTCTTTTTCTGAAACTTCTTCTTTTTCTAGAACTTCTTCTTCCTCTGAAACTTCTTTCGCTGGATCTTCTTTTTCTGGAGTTTCATTTCCTGAGACTTTCTCTTCTGAAACTTCTTTTTCTACGGCTTCCTCAGTTTCTGGTTTGTTCAGGGAAGTATCTTCAACATATTCAATTTCCACTGGAGGTTCACCTTTGACTTTTTCCTCCACTTGGTCCTTGTTGTCTGAAACCGATTAATTAAACATTCAGAAAAATAAAAAATTGTAGGAAGAAAAATAATATGTGTGCGTAAAGTGGAATATTAAATTCTGAAATTGTTATCACGCAGGTGTTCGACTTACCGAAGTTCGTATCATTATCATAGTCGTAATCATAGTAATTATAATCGGGATAATCTGTGCCATTAGTTTCTCCCGAGTGAAAAATCGTCGTCTCGTTAATGATTTTTTCTTTCGAAACTCTGTGCACAGCTACAGTCTCTCGATTTCGATTCAGTTCTGGATCTTCCTCTTCAGTTTCAGCTAAATAGTCGTCGTAACTTTCGTCCTCCGCCCCTGCGTCCTGCTCCTCGTTATCGTAAATTTGTTCGGGCCTATTATTTCGTATTGTTCCAGGGCTCGAGGAGTGGTTCTGAACTTGGCTGCTGTTACTGCGATGTTCGTCAACCACGTTTATTGGAATGAGCCGAGATCCATCCCACGGTTGCCTGATATCTACAAAATTTCATTCATTCATACATGAAACAACAATTTTTTTCACCGAAAAATTTGTCATTTAATTTGAATCGATGATGAAAGTGAATGTAATGTTTTGATGTTCAAAAAACGTTCCTCGAAATGTGAGTAGAAGAAATTGAAAGAATTCGAAAATGTGGGTTACAAGTGAATGAATTAAAACTCGCGTTTCCATTTTTCAGTCTGGTGAATGAATTTCATGGATTTGTTGAAGGCGCGTGAGAAAGCTTAGTGTACAAATTTCAATGAAAAAATTAATCACAAGGATTGTTCATTTGTTCACAAAATGGTTAGATGAAAAATTTGAAAAATGATAGGTTTTGTGCAATGGGAAAAAATGTGTTATAAACAGAAGAGTGACCGATGAACAACAAAGAACATTGTTTCCGGAAAGTTATTTCTTACGGTGGAGGATGATTAAGCCAACATCAATTTCTTCGAGTGCAAACATTACTCATCAAACATAAATAAATTTTGAAGCAATCATGCGATGCATTGTGTTGTGTCACATAGATCGAACGGTATTAACATAATAACGTAATAACAGCCTTATAAATCCATATTTGCACGATCACAAATTTGCAATGTCAGTATGTTCTTGAAATATCCATTTGAAAAAAAAAACTTCCAAAGAACAATCGCCCGCACACTTTTACAACTCGCCTAATTATTGTTTAGGCGTTCTTCCCACTAATTTTCCACAACTAATAAGTTAACTCGGCAAAATTACAGATAGAGAAAAAGGCACTGGTCATATCGTTCCAATTGTAAACAGGTTGAGAACGTATTTGCAAACCAACTTGCCCGGTTTATTAACATTCTTAAAATTCGTTTTCCTGTATATTTTTCTCGGCAGGAAGTTAATTTATGTAATTGAGATACATTGCGCAAAATGTGCGCGCGTGATTCAGTTCGTTCATTGGCATCGGTTGTGGAAAATTGTTTAAGAATTACATTTCTATCTACCCAACATACCAGCAACAATAACAACAAACAATTCATCACTGCAATACAAGTTTTTTTGTCAAACAAAAAACAAATTTTAAATAAAAAAAACTGATCAGAAATTCGGGTTCGGTCACGAAAAGTCTTTTGTATGCCCTCGGGTCGAGCTGCTTCAAGAATTGTTGAAATTCCGATGTGACATTTGCATATAAAAGTGAATTTAATGTCAATAAAGGCACAAATCCTGTTGAGCAAGAAACGAAAATAAAGGAGTCGGTAACATATGACGAGCGTGTCGAGCAGGGACTGGTGACACTGAAGAAACGGTGTGCAGGCTGGTTGGAAATACTTCCCAGTAGCTTGGGAAAATGAGTTAATCGGAAAATGAGGATGTTTAGGATTTGAATTCTAATTTTTGTTACCTTGTTGATGGCTAAAGTGGACGATAACGAAGAGAACGAGAAGAGTGCGAAAAGGCGAAACAGCCGGCGGTGCCAGTGGCACCGTCATTGTTGCGCTCCTTCGCGGGCCCTTTATCAGCAACAAAACGAGCGCGAAAATCGCGACGCACACATTTCTCGCGGTCGTAGAACAGTGACATGAACCAATTGCACTGATTACAGACGTTTCAACCGTTTGTCCACGGGTCCGAACTGACAGCAGACATTTTAGGATACGCAACGGCGCAACATATTGGTTGTTACTGAAAAAGTCTATCCGACGAGAGAGGTAGAAAGCAAAATAGCACTTTCACTCGGCGCTCGGCTCGGCACGTCGAGGCCATTGGTAGAGGTACACCTTTCGCGTTTGTGTCTGTCCTATATCCATGTTGCTGCTCGCCGCGCTTCGTATGGCTTAGCCGTAAATTCATATGCTTTGTCAATTGGTGGGAGGAATCAAGGAAAAAGAAAGATAGAACGAAAATCGTGGCGGCATTGTTGCGTGCCTGCCATACAATCCGTTCTCTAACGGCCCCTCCCACGTCATTGAAATTCTCTTCTTGTTTCGCGCAGACACCTAATCCAACGTTTGACGCGATTGTCAATCAATTTTTTTCCTTCATCTCATTTCAGATCGAACCTCTATGCATCGTCCTTTTGTCCACTCGGTTGACGCTGCTCAGGCAGGACACAACTTTTCCCCTCGCACAAGGTCTTTGATCCTCGCAACGATCCACCGATATCTCAACATTTCCTGAAATAAGAATCGCTATCGCAAATACAAGAGGAAATAAATCGTGTTGCATTTTTTGATTTCTCAGGTTTTGAAATTGGTTGTGAGATATGACTTATCTCGGCGCTTTTTATATTGTCAACTGCAAGTAGGATGGAAAATAAAACATTCGCGCGTTCTGCAGAGTTAATTTTCCGCTTACTGAGAAGAAATTGTAAGAGCACGCTTGTGAAAAGTTGAACAATTTTAATTAGCCAGATTAGACAAATGAAAAACAATGAGAGACATTATGAAAGAAATGGCGCCGTTTGACATACATTCAGGTGAAGATCGTTAGAAGTAGTTTATGGAACCTTTTATTAGGTACCTCGTAAAACTAATTATAGCGGTGGGAGAAAAATAAACTTGGTCAAAAAAATGTATCTTGTTTGGACTGTGGAGAAAAGTTGTTCAGGTCAGGTTTAGGGGGGAAAAAATTTGAAGGATAAAACATTTGTTTTTATTTCATCAAAATCAGAAGTGATATCTGGGCACGATTAATAACTCGGTTTCTCGCTTGGTATGAAATATACCGCGCCCGTTGGCCTATAGGGTCGCTCTCGCGCACGCCCAGATATACCAGAGGTATAATTATTTATTTTTCGTCATTATTGCAATAATTATTATTCGGTCACGAACTTTTTCTTTTTCTTCATGCCTTTCGCAATGCTGTATGTTTTGCATATTAAAATCGATCGAGATTTTTAATCTGGTTTTATAAAGATGCAATTTCAAAACAATGGTTATAATTATACTTGTTCAGTTAGTTGTTTTTGAAACAAAGAGAACTTTGAAAAGAAGAAAAGTGTTTAATTAGCTGGGGAAAACGTCGATATTTGAATGACCCGCTGTTGATTTTGTTCGTTTACTTCAGCGCCACCGAGTCGGAGTGATCAGAAGGTCAGTTAAACTTCTGTTGCTGCAATAGTGCTGGGCGATTTCAGTAGTCGGATACCTTTTTTATCAACCGGGATAACACTTGAAGTTTCTCTGATTCTCTACCAAGGCAGCACTGAACGTAAGTAAGAAATGCAGTCTTATTTGATTTATCAAAAATATATTTCCATTTGAATATATTTTTCAATCTAACATTTTATACTTTAATCTTTATACTAATCTTTTAAAATAATTTACTATTAGTTCTTTGCATGCAAAAATATTTTCAAAATTTAATTTTTTCAAAAAATTTTAAAAACAAACTTTAATATGAAAGTTTGAAAGATGTTTTAATCCTTTATTATATAAAGTATGATATAATGAGGATTCAATTTTTGAAGCATGAAAAAAATTCATATAAATTAAAATTTTTGTAAGCTGTTTGAAATTGTAACATGAGTTATCGTTTTGTCGTTTTATCAAATTTATATTCAAAACCATTTTTTGATAATTTTCCATTATATGAAAAAAAGAATACTTGAATTCACATGACAAATTGTAGCTGACTATAACAATTGCGCAGAACGACATATTGTTCCTCTTTTTCTTGTTTGAAATCTCGACTGATGGTTGAGACGCAGGTAACCAGCGTGTTGCAGAAGGTGTTAAATAATTCACCACAGCTGAGACCAAAGCGAAGTCTGAGAGGTGACTGGGGAGCATCAGGGTTGGTGTTGAAGGACCGGTTAAATATTCACACATTCCCCAATACGAATAGAACCATTCGGGCTCAGTCAATTTCATCAACAAACACTCATTTCCATCATTTCGGAATTTAAGTATCATTATTTTACACATCTCATAAATGTTTTAAAACACTTCTACATTCGCATGTCGTCTTGAGAGGCTAGACGAAAAAAGAAACTTTTATACATTTTTTTTCTCCCAAATGTTATTGCACGACTTTTTTCATTTCGTTTTATCATTTCATTTCGTAACTTTTTTCTTCTCAAATGAATGTTTGTGAGTTATAATGTACCATGTAAATCGTTTATATTGATCGGTGGTAATTTTATGAATGGACAACTTTCGTTATGGACATTACACTTGACAGTAACCAGCTAGAACACGGCCGAACAATCGCGATAGGCGTATTAGTCTTTTTTATGGGCTTTGCGAATATTTCCGGTCAAGTGTTCCCGTAGGAACGGCATTTTCAACGACCAATGGCGCTCGGCCGTTGGTCATACAATAAAAGTATTCCGCCAGGGTAACATCATAATGGACTATTGTCGCAAGTTATTCCAATGACACCTTATCGATAAGCTCAATAGACCACTTTGGTGACATATCACATCGAATAACAGCTCGAATTTCATCTTATCATGTGGATTGGTTTAGTTTCTACATCTTACAAGATATTTGCAAATCTTATTAACTATTATAAAAAAAAGAATAATATAAAGTAGTCCCACACGGATAAAAATATATGTCAAAATGTATGCATAAAATGTATTTCATACATCCATGTAATATATAATATATTTTTAGTATAAGAAAATTATATTTTATTCACATAAGATTTTGCCATTTCATTTATTTATATATATTTTAATTGAAAATATATTTCGGGACTGAATGTGGGACAAATGAAATTATCAAAATTATCAATGTTCAAAATTTTGGAGATTTGAACTTTGTTACAAAAAGATTAACATAAAAACTTGTTGATAGAGCAGCTAATATATTTAGTATTTTATACTGTCTCGTTGAAACCCTTTAATCGAAGGAATAGGGTTAAACGTTGGGAAAAAGGGATAAGGCAGAATTGGTCAACGAGGCGTGTTCTTCTCCTAATCATCACTCGCTAATTATCTCGGTAACTCGATCTTTGTTCCGCAGCTTCTTGGCTTCCTACCGCACTTTTTTCCCGCTCTCGAGCTGATGGCTTAAACCCGTCCTTTCACTCATCCTTTTTTTTTCGTGAAATTTCACTTCTAACGAATCTTACGAGCTGCAAATTTCTCCTCTATCATTTTTTCATTATTAAATATCTTTCTCATGAGATTCAAATGAAAAAAAATTAATAGATAAAATAAAACGTTTTAAAAAATGATAATCAAAAATTGAAAGTGTTTTTAGTTACTGAATCTTTTCCAAGATTGGAAATACGTTCCGGAATTCAGCATCGAGTTTATATAGTTTGTCGTACATAAGTATTAGATGCAAGTGATTAAACCGAATGTTCGTGACATATCGGCAAACACTTTGCAATTAATGTACTTTTCGTTCGTGGTCGTTAATTGTGAAACTTAGATAGGCGGTCGTCAGGAAGCCCGCAGTCTGATTTAATTGTAGGAGAATGAACGTGGGACAAATAACTAGGTCTGAGGGCTTTAAAGTTTCATTTCTTCAGCAGCCATTTCCCCCAAAACTTTTCCAACTACTTTGCACAAATTTAAAATTTATCGACGATTCGCACTCATTGCTCGACAATAGCTATAAGAATGTTGTCTGTTAGTTTACTCGAGAATCAACATAATTGAAATAAAATTGAAAATAACATTCAAAAAAAAAAAATTGAAATAAATTTTGAAAAATACCATTTTCAATATCCAAGCAATTGGATTTGACGATTCGTCATAAGGAAGTGGCGCGGCGTGTCTGTTACAATGTAGTTGCAAATTTTCGGCAGGCCCCTTGGCAAACGTCTTTTTACGTCGGTTGTTAGGGTTGACAAGCGCGCGACAAGGGCTCCGCAGGAACGGGTATTTGTCATACGTCGATAGGCGTCAGAATTGACATACTCGCTAAGCGTGAAACGCGAATGCGAGAGATAAATATTTGGCAAATTTGTCGTGCTGAAAGAAGGCAAGACAGCGGACCTATCGATCTACATCCCGTGTTCGTTCAAACGATAAAGGGATTTTCGGTGTATTTGCAAACACCCCCTTACTTACTATTCATCCAGGTTCGTGCGGATTGTCAAAATATTACACCCTGATGTCATTTGCATTTGCAATAGATTCAGTATCAATTAATCTCCAAATCTTCAAATCTTGTGGAGAAAAAAAAATTATTATCACAATTTAAAAATTAAATCATAAAAAAACGAAGTAAGAAGAATTTTACAAAATTAGAAACTGTAGCATTTTTTGGTAAAAAATTGTCTAAAAATTTATAAAGACATTTTGGTAAAGAGATTTTAAAAATTTATAAAATGACACGAGTCAAGTTTCTTGAACTGCGGAGTTGAAAATTATTTTGTTACATTTGTAGCATCTGTTTATACTTTTTCGTAGAGATAAAACTGTAACTCGATTGAAATTGAGGAAAAATTGAAGGGACAAATAGGAGATGAATTGGGGTGAACGCAGAAGGCAAAGGAAAATCAAGAGAAGAGGGTTATTTCTAATTCTTCTATTCATGCCGACACCCTCGCGTGCGGTTCCATCGGAAAGTCTTGTTTTCTTGCGGATGACGAGTCGCCCGTGTGAATTTCACTTTCGAATTTCCATGATAAATCGTCGGATTGACTATTATCCTTATCGCCAACCTCAGTTTCAAAGCTCGCGAACAATCCCGTCCGTCAAATCCTTACGATTTCATCTCTCGCCTCTCCAGCTTTCAATCTGTAATATGAACTTGAATAATTTATTAATTTCTGTTTAAAAGAAAAGAAAAACTCAGTTCCCCTGTGTATGAGCCGAGCAAAACTGTATATTGAACCTTGAATTGATATGTGTACCATGTAGGCGAGCTACCCTTAGGCCTCGTATGGGGGTTGAATTTTAAAACTGGCCTCCGGGGAGCACGTCGCGTAAAATCAGGTTGTAAGGTTGTTGTACGCGGTCCTGTTGCTGCGTGAGGTAGTACACGACCTGAGGGACGTCGAATTGTATCGCAGGCGCCTTAAAATCGTGCATTTCAATGGCCCCCATCAACACCCGTCAAATACAAATTTACTCCTCCCAATAAGGATCGCAACCAAATTGTTTCTCCATCTATTACAACAAATCCTGTATTTTTGATTCCCTCTGGCTGCTCAAGATCCTCTGATGGGTCGTTTCAAATGTGTTTTATTGGCTTGATGTTTCTCCCGGCCAAAATTATTTACCAGAAAAATCAATTTGGCCGATTTAAGTGACGTCATTTGTCTTCGATCCATCGGTACAAATTAAAGAGCAGGAAGCGTTTATTCTCCCTTGTCGTGGCACTTTTTTTTTGGTTCACAGTGTGCGTTTAGAGACTAAACCCAAAGTGGTTGGTATGGGTTAATAAATAAGAGGAAGCGGGATGGCAAGATGCACGTCTGGCGTCGGTTGGTCGGAGGTCGCCTTGAGAAGCAAAATCAAGCCGCTGCTGGGGCTCTAATAAGCCATTTCAGTCCGCACCTTCGCCCTCGCCGCCCCTTTTGCGCCGACACACACACGCACAAGAGCCTGCAATTTGATGAACTGTCACGGGCGCGTGTTACATTAGATCTTAGGCGCTACTTATCAGCGCAAAATTATTAATTAGATCTTTTGTCATTATACGTTCAACTTACCGATTGATCATTTTTCAAACTACATTACAGGATGAAAAACAAAATTGAAGCCAGGAATAAAAAATTCGAAATTAATCAGTTTCACACTCAGGGTTTTGTGAACGAATCGGAATTTTCAAATCCGGATGCAATTACATTCGATTGTGGACTTTCACATGTAGCCTCGAAATGGGTTGAGTTTTGCGACAAGTCCGACGACGCCCTCCTTACATCGTCGTTTCCGGGCAACGTCCAATTTGACTGGTTACGAAGGAGTCTCGGATAAATTCAGCTTTAGACATCTTGCAGAACCACACCGACGAAAATAATGACTCGATTCGTTTCGATATTAATTCTGCCCTCAAAAACAAAATTGACCTGAAACATAAAACAGTTTTAATTTTCTCGCTCTTAATGACAATTTGAATTCCTGTTATTCAAGCTTAATTCTTTTTGTTAGTAAAATTTGACTTTCTTTCGGGATAAAATTGTGAACGTCTTAAAAGATGATCAATATTTGTACGGCGATGCGTGGGATATATTTCCGGGTGAAATTCGAGAAAAGAGCGTCGGAGTGTTCAGCGGACGGAGTCGAATTGGATATCCGATAGCTGGACATTGGCAGTTCTCAGTGATCGTGATCGCACTTGACCAAGAACGACCCGGGAGAGACGATGGTGATTTCCATTTGGCCCTTGCAAAGTGGAATCATTCCCCGAGGGACAGCCAGAGAGGTCTTCGAACAACGTACGCAGCTGGCCTATGGTTTGGAGGTCCCCCAAGCCTCGTGACAACCGCTGCTCTAGATATTTTGCAACCCAGATCAAAGCCCAGAAATTCTTAATTCGCAATTGTGGCGTCACACACGATTCGATTCACCTTTGCTTCTAATTTCGCTTGGTTTACGTTACAGTTCCGGTCGGCTAATTGAATTCCTGACTGCCAGACCGAACTTGACCGTTGTTATTTTTTCCGTTCCTCGTCTGGATATCTGGTTCAATGAGCGTACACTGAAATGTATCCTTGGAGGAAACGCCTAAGCCTGGTCTATCCGAAGTAATCGGTGGATTCATCAAGCGTAGCCTTCGACGTGGAACTAACTACTAATGCTACAATTTTTTTTCAGATTTTATGTCCACGAGTTATGGTTCGTCCATTTGTATGGAAATCGACTTGTGGAGATCCCTCCCGGACCAAATTACTTCTCTTAGGCTAGGTTACTCGCCGCTTTCTATCAAACATACGCTGTTCGCTGCTTTTTCTTGTTCTCTCATCTCATTTCACGAAAGATAAGAAAAGTTTATTCCTAGAAAGAGAGGATCAGAAAGGAGAGCAGAAAAAAAGAACGAGTCAAGTGTTTCATTGTTCAGCTGAGCAACAGCACTCTGATCGAGACAGGTTTTTGTGCGCCACTTATCAAAATTTATCAAACTTTCTGTTTGAGTTTCTTTCAAGATGTTTCCCGTTGAGAATAATTGTGGTAAGTTGAATGGCGTCAGTTCTTGAGGACGGAGCCGAATGAAAGGTTCCTCGTTTGCATAATCTCGTCGCAGGACGGATGATGTTCTTTGAAAATCTAAGAGGCGGACATTTTTGGGCCGATAAAACTTGATCCAAGGAGGTGTACGGGAACATACACAGAAGCGCGATACAGGATCGTGTCCTGCGGCGGGATCCTCGTCGATGAGCTGCTTTAATTATGCTAAGTAACGTCTTTGGGAAGCGACGCCTCGCGAGGCACTGCGACGGTCATAATATTTAATCACCACTCGTTTATTCTCCCCTCAAGGTTTCGGAGCGACTGCTGGCAAACGAGTCGTCCGTAACTATTTCATTCTGCCGACGATTGTCCTCAGAATCGCTCGTCCTTTTGCCGACGATTCGCGACGATTCAACCAGAATTGATCTGTCCCAACGATTGCGACTGTTCGATCGGTCGTATCGGCGCGCTCGCCTTCCGGCTTTGAGCACGCTCGGAATGCCGATGCGACAATACATTTGCCGCGGCAGAAGAATTTCCAACCCTTCCGATCTTAAAGATTACGAAACAAACGAGAGGGGCGAAACCTGCAAATGGGGTGACGACGACCGGAAAACGGAACGCTGCCGTCTTTAAGATCCTCCTCGACGAAGAAACGGCGAGGATTACACGGGAGTAATTTTGCCAAAACTATGGTGGTGCCCATGGCACTATGCGTTTAATGGTGGGAAGCAAATTTTTCTTCCTCCTTCGCGAGCTTCGAGGGTGGTAATAAACAGTTGGAGTGTAGTTGGTTTTAAGTCGAGGGTTTGTTACGGCGATAGTTGTTTCAACATTTCTGAGAAAAATGTCAAATTCTTTAAAGACTATTTTCAAATTAAAAAAATTTTAGAAAGATTTTGAAAAAAGTGTTTTCAAAAAGGTTACAATAATTGATTTCGTAAGACAAAATGTAACAGGATATCGTTGAAATTTAAAACCTAATGTTCATACCATCTTAAAATACTTTGCACACTATTTTAAAATCAAGTTATTACGAAGATATATTTCTCCCGTAGTTTGTTTAATTAAACACAAAAAAGTGGAAATGCATTTTGATCATTCCACGTTAAAGTTTTGAGAATCAAGTGGTTAAGAAATGATTTTTGATAAAAATGCCAACACGGTAGTCGGTGTCGACTTTCGACTCGAGGAAGAATCTCTGGCAATACTTGTGTTAATAAAAAGAAGAAAAAAAATAAAGAACGACACGGTCCTTAAATAATGTGCGCGCGGGCGTCGGCGGCATAGAGTAGGGTCGCGTAAAAGAGCGATGGGGTGGCGTTTCATTTTTTGACACCCGGTGTATTTGATTCCACCCTTGTAATAAACCCCAGGGGTTGTCGGGGCCCCTCTCCCTGCATGTCATATCGACACCTCAGCCGCCCCTCCATGGGGTAGGTGACTGCTAGGTAATTTGCTTTCTTATTTTCTCGCGACGAACATCTCACCCCTTGTATCCTATCCCTTCAATATATACTCCGGTATACAGACATCTCGAAGGGATATGTATACCCCGGTACATAGACGTACACCAGCCTCAGACGTTTGGCGTGTCTTATGCGCGCCATTCGTTGTAGATATGGTTTGCCTTCTTTTCAGCATTTTCCCGGCTCAGCCGATCGGAAACACATGTCTTCTCAATGGATTATTTTGTACAAGTGAACTCGGCGGCGAACTCATGCAAAAGTGGATTTCTTAACCCGCGGGTTCTTAGCACACGAGATCCCTCGAGATCTCGAGTCAATATTAAACGTGGATTACGTAAGATACGGGATATGTTTTGAGGGCACTCTTTTGAATCGCTTTTTTATATTGAAACATTTTTCAACATCTAAGAACGAGCTGGATCTTATGAGAACAAGGATGTTTGTGACAAATACATTCCATTCGGTTTTGTGTACGACTGTTCATCTAACTATACTACTTACTTTTATGAAAAAACAAAAGAAAGAAGAAAAAAAACGGTATGTTCGGTTGCGCTCGCTGCTGATGAAGCCCCGACGATTACGCGTCTCACTTCTAATCTGATTTGGGCCACCTCCAGACCAAAACTCCTTATCGCTACTCCTTTGGTTTCTCTCGACAATCTCGTTACGTCGGATTGACGAGGTGTTGTTGCATGTAAAGCCGTTGTTCTCAACGGTCAAGTAAAAATATCACTTTCCCAGTCAATTCTTGTTCCTTAAATTCCATTTCTTCAACTATGCCCTTACGAACGAAAATAAAACTGTGGAAAATATATAATAAATATTATCCGTTATATTGCCCGTTAAATAAAGTACTGCCCATTTATCTCACAACTAAATTCAAGTATATTTCACATGAATTTAGTATTTCCTACTCAATTTAAATATAAAATACTTGATTCTTTTTAACTTTTTCTCCAGTGAATACAAAATGTATATTTTGGTCATATTTAAAAATTATATGCAATAAAAATTTATAAACAGATATTACCCTATTGACTTAAATATATTTTATGTACCAAAATATATTCTCGTCCAAGGTGTCAATCAATTTGAAATTTGAATCTGTGAAAAATACCGAAATCCTCACCGATCTTTTTTATTAGTTGGTATAAAATTTTTTTTCCAGAATCATGTAAGGTGTTGGTATGAGTTTCTGAACGCAAATCGTACCAAAAGTTTGACCGCTGTTAATAATTACCCCGGCAATAAATGCCTCGTAACTTCGGGCGCGAGGCATTTAAACGAGCTCGACGAAATACGATCATGTGTGCGAATGGGGGGTGCGGCGGTGTGGTGGCGTGCCTCGACCGCCGCGTACAGCGTGCGGTACAACCCTTCCGTGGGGACTCGCTACCCCCGCTCGGGGAAACCGTTTGCGAACCGTCGAGGACAAAACTTGGCCTAAGAAGCCTTTAAGAACGCCAAGGTGGTGGCGTCGGCGGGGTATAAAAGTCACCGCATGCGCACGCCGCGGAAAAATTACGCGATCCGCCCCCGGCGCCGCCTCCGCGATCCAGCCAACCTGCGTGTCGCTGCTGGCCGTGGGACCTCCAAGATGTTGCGACAAGACTGTTGGCCTTTTTCCACTATTTCAGATCCTAGTAACATGTGCCAACCGGCTTCTTCGCCATATTTTTGTCCACTGCGATAATTTTCGCGCAGTTCACACCGCACGATGTACCGCGGCTCGTTCCCCAGATCCTCCGCAACCGCACCTTCGACACCTGTTTCAAATTACACTGGCTATTTCATTCATTCGCGTGTCGCGGGTTTGCAATTTTGTTCCAAGTGAATTTTTTCATTATGTAAGTATCAAACTAATTGGCTCAACGACTAATTTAATTTTTTAATCCTTAGTTTGAAAGTAAATCCTGTTCGAACTGAAAAACAAAAATCTGGTAAAAAAATGAACGATAATTATGATAACTTTTGATCAACTTTTTATAAATGAATTACTTTGAGGAGTTGGAAGTGATTATGTTGGAAAAAAAGTTGTTGTTCAAAATGATTGAATGGCTCTTTTTTTTTGGAAACGGATACTCTAATTATTTATGTTCAACGAGGATAAAATTTAACTCGGTTGGGAAATCGGAAAACGTACCTATATCAAATTCTGCTCCGAAATCATTGACTTTTCCTATCGAAATGAAAAACTCATCAATGACACTCCACATAACGAAACATTCTGCCAGCGCCATGTAAAATTCATCTGCATAATGAATAATTCGATCGAATTTACTTTTGTCGGAAAAATGTTCCGCCCAATTGTGATGAGCTTGGGATCGAACAAAAAAAATGCGGTTCCATATATTGCACTCGAACATTTTGTTTTTTTCTCCCGAACGAGAGGTGAAAACATTTTGGTGATCGCGCGAAATCGTACGTGGGCACCGCCGCATGATCCATAATCCGCGATCATTAATCCGCACGGAAAGCACGGTCTCAAAATCGGGCGCGCGATTTGGTTAGCGCGTGTCACGAGAGACGCCGCGGATCAAAATAATCGATCGGGCTAATTGGTCGTAGCCAGACAATCGCCGGATCTTGGTAATTGGGCCAATTAATTTGGTCGCAAAAGTGCATCGATAATCCGCGCGTGTGTTTGTCCGGGCGCGCATTATCGCGCGATTTTTCACGCACCGCGTAGCCCCGGCGCGTTTGCAAAAAAGCATCGTCATACCATATCGCGGCATAAATATTTCATACGATCCATTATACCGTAGCGAAAGCGCGAGCGTTCAAAAATTATTTTCCACCCCGTCATTGTGAAGCATTAACGAACGAAAAATTAATTAACAGTCTGCATTAATAATGGAGCCTGTAATATAATTCGATCTTGACGAATGGAAAAAAAACACAAAATTATTCGCAAAATGTTCGATTTTTCTTCTGTCTTTTTGATTGGCAAACCGAATGGGGGATCGGGACGAGAGTTTTTCGATGATTAAAAAATAAACACACGACGAAACAATGTTGCAGTTCCATTCAGATGTAAATAACGCGGGGTAGTGCATGACAAGATCGGAGTGCTGTGTGTTTAGGGTGGGATGTGTCGACGTGCCCAGTTCGAGAATTGACGAAAGAGAAAGGCGACCAGATGCATAACGAAGACCAGCTTCTTCTCGGGGGTTTGCATTGTTCGTTTGGGGTGCGCATGTTCTGGCTACATACGAGGGGCCCCCAGTCCTCCAACCCCATTTCATTGATACCTCCTGATCGATAAGAGTCTTTAACTGTAACAGTAATACAACCCCGCCTGCCAAATTACATTCCTTCTTTCTTTTCTTTTTGAAACACGATCATGAACCGAGAACTTTTTTCATGAACTGTTCTCAAACGTATTTCATAGGAAATAATTACAAAATATTTCCTCTCACCTGTGATTTGCTTTTCTTGAGTTTTGTTGGATGTATAAAATGGTTTGGTCGAGAATCGATGTAAGTAAGTTTAAATTGATTAGAAGTCTTAGCAGGTCTCATTGTCGGGATAAAGTGAGACCCAAAAGTCGAAGATAGGAGGCCGCAAAACAGGCTTTCCGAGTGCACGATAACTACCCTGGTATCGCATAATAGCGTCACTGTCTCTGTTTAGTTTCCACCCTCGACCATCCCGGACTCGCAGCAGCCCCTATTTCTTCGCGCTAAACGTAACTACACAGGGGTCTTTCCGTAGTCTTTGTTTTCACTTCTTCGCAGTGTCGCGTTGCAGTTGCTCGTGAATCGGTCGACGAAAGAAACAGCTGCCTCGAATTGCGCCAAACATTTTGTTCAAATAAACGCTCGCGTGAACATTGTCGTCGTGCCTGCAAAATATGGTGGACTGAAAGATTCGTGATGGCAATGACGTCGAAAGTGATTAGAAAAAGGAAACCTGTGATCGACGGAAGGATGTAACAGCATGTGGGTGGTTTTACATTAAATGTCACTGACTGTCACACGTGGATTGTGTGGGAGCTTCGAATATCAATCTGCAAGTTAACGATGAGGATGGGTCGAATTAAGATGTGTTTTTGAATTTGATATTATCGTATTGTCATTCGGTTCGAATCTAATGTCAACACAAACGTCACAGAAGGTTTGTTTGTGTTGATACTTTTAGTTATTTCTGAGAATGTATTTTTTTTTAAGTTAAATTTGAAAGGAGTGTTATTGGAAAAGCCTGCTGATGTTTTTCGTAGTTTCTGAGAATTTTTTCACTCACTTAAATTTAAAGGAAATGTTATTGTAACGGTGTTATTGATTGAAAGTAGTTTTGATCAATTGAGAGAATATTTTGAAAGGTATTTTTTTTTAAATAACTGATTACTTGTTTAAATTCATTGAAAAGATTATAAAAATTGCTCGAGAACAAATGAGAAAAAACATTTAACAGAGAACAGGATAAAAAATAAAAGCATTTAAATAGATACTGGGGGAGAAATTAGTAGTTTATCTTCGGACCCCATTCATTGATTGTAGTTTTGGAAGTTTTAAAAAAACAAATTTGAAATTGAATAGAATTAACAAATAAAATCGTTCAAACAGGTACTAGGGGAAAAATCAGTAGCTCATCTCTGGACCCCACTTATTGATTGTAGTTTTCAAATTAATATAATCAAAAAAATAATTAAATAATAATTTTTTATGTAAATTGCTACTTATGTTTAATGACTAATTTAAAATATAAATTTTTTCATAAATCATTATTCATAATTTATTGCAAAATAAATATTTTTGTAGTCACTTTTTGGCATTTCAAAATATTGTTTACATTAATAAAATTAAATGACATTTTAAAATATTTAAAAAGGAATTACAAACCTTTTCATTCCTAAACAATTTTCGCTACGTGGTACAAAAATTGAAAAACCAATTTTTTCCTATCAAATAAAAAAAAAAAAA
>JAAMPD010001785.1:51751-72712 GCA_025266255.1 Trissolcus basalis | reverse complement strand
ATCATCAATCGTACTTATTTTGGTTCAAAGAATCGAACTACGTTTTTCTTTACATTAATTGTACTGCAGATCAAACTTTGAATGGAAATATATCTCTTCCGACAAGGAAGTCGATAATCGAACACTGAATTATTGGAATAATTGAATTTTAATGGAACACAAATTTTAAACGCAAAATTCTTTTGTGTTTCTAGACTTTCAATTCAATTTGATAATTTATATCATCATAATTGAAAAATATATAGTTCTACTGAATCTTACCCGTTCACTTTCATAGACAAGTGAACAATGTTTAGATTCATTAATCCTATGTATCCCAAGAGCGTCGATAGCTACTGTATAATTAAAGCAATGCTCATTAAAATGCAATTTCATAATCTAATAAAAACGATTATAATAAATTGTTCATATACTGGTAATCTATGGAAAAATAATGATTTAAGTTTAAATATTTCAAACAGACAAAAATTAAGTTTAAAACATATTTACAAATTTTACAAATATATTTAAAATATATATGAATTATTGAAGATGTTATAACATATTTCATGTTCTTTTATATTTCAAACATCAAAAACGATGACATCTTGAATAAATTTTATATAAAAATTTAACATAAAAACGTATTTCAAAATTTAATAAAAAAATATGAAATTTGAATCTACTTTAACATTCCGATACGCGAGTATTTTAATACTTTGTATAAAATTATTAATTCTCCAAATTTTAATAAGGTATTTAATACCGTTATAGTGTACCTGTTTGTGTTATGTTTGTTTAAAATATATTTCGAATTTACTTTGAAATTGGAAGCTGTGCAAAACATTTTATTAAGATTAATGAAAATCTAACACTTAATCTTCGCGCGCTTCAGTTGGTTTGATAATTATTCAAAATAAGAATTAATTTTAAAACAAACTTAACACAAATAAGTACACTATAACCGTATTAGGTGAGTTTACCTTGAAAAAGTTTTACAATTTTTATTCAATTTGAGTTTCTGACTTCAACATTTTCAAACATTTTACTTTTACTTCTTTTCCAACACATTTATTACATTTATAATAATTTAACAAGATTTTTCGAGATTATATAACATATAATATCTTTAATATGATATTATGAATGAAACAATTTATGAGACAATTTTCTTAAGATTATATATCTTGGTCACTATGAATTATGGTACTGTATTTTTGTCACGGATAAATTATATTTCGCCTTTTGTGCTAGACTGAATTATTAACACGTAACAATTGTTTGTTCCCAGATGACACGTGAGACGATAGCAATTAGGACTAGCGTGCCGAGCTGCAACCAAATTACCGTAGAAGTTAATGTGGATTAGGTCGATGTGCCGTGTTGAAAATGACGACTTGAAAATATGACTGTGCTTATGAGTGTCAAAAGGATCGTGTCTAGGACGAAGGAACATTGTATATAGAACTTGTGTGTGAATTTTGTAACAGCTGAGTCAAAATGTTTCAGTTTCATGTTGATTTTTTCAACTTGTTTTTGTACTGACAATGTAAATATTGATTCATTTCACGAATCAGTTTGTATAAAAAAAATATTTGTTAATTCGTTGGATAAGCGTCGATGTTCATTGTAAATATTCGTTGATTTGTCGTTTCAGAATTAGACAGTAAGGAAATTATGTATATTTGTTGAGAGAACGAATTTACATTTTGTCATTTCGTGAATTTTTTGTTTCCGCGTGAATTTATTTTTATGAGCAAAAATATGAATCGCTTCAGTGTAAGTGCTAATGAAATATTTTCAGAAATAGCATATCAGAAATAATATTTCATTTTTACTTTATTTAATCCAATTGTACTTCAATTAAATTTTCATATTTTTTTTTAACGATAACATTTAAGTTTAGTAAATTTTTTTATGTTACAATTATAACAATGTTAAAGCGATCGTGTACTTTTAAACAATGATACGAAGTTGCGAGAATCTGTTAAATTCTACTAGTGATAATAAGAGTGATACTAAATGAATTCGTGTGATTGTTTTCTCGAATAATTGCGAAGAGGATTTAATCAGTGTAAAATAAAAATGAATAAATGATTTTCAAATGAATTGCTCAAAATGTCTGCGATGGTATTCGACGAGACGAATGATATACAAAACATCAGTTTCATTACTTATTTTTCCATTAGTACCCATTTAATTATGCTAAATATTTTTCACATTTGATATAAGTCAAAGATCTGATAGGCTAATTAACATATAAACTACTCTGTCTGGATCCATTACTCGTTCAGTAATTGAGACATTTATTTCAGAAGCGTCACAAGCAGCGAATGTAAATTAGAACGAAAATTGTTTCATATAGAACAATGCAAAAACGAATCGGAATGTACAATTTTATTTCAAAAATAATAACAATGAACGCATATCGGGCTCCAAAATTTGTTTTCATCAAATTGAACGAAACTTTGAAAATTATTTTCTACCGAATTTCAGAAACAATTTGCATGATGATTTTAATTGAAGAAAATCAAATGAACCAATAAAAGGAACGATCGAAATATAAATGTCAAAACTTGCATTCATCATTTGTCTCAATTTCCTTCAGTTCTGAAAAAGAATAGAATTTTATAAATTTCATCTATAAAATAAATTCCGCGTGGATGTTTTCAAAACCTTTGGCAGCTGTATTGTGCTGAAGCGTTTGGGGTCACATCAAACTAGGAATTTGCATTGTTGCGAACGTGTAGTGTACAGAAAAAATATTGTAACTCGTTTTTGTAAATGCGTCCAAGATCATGAAAAAGAAGCTTATCGTTGATTCGTTTTGGACGAGAAAGCTGGTACAACACAGTGGCTTAAAGTTTTATCAATCGCTCTGAGTGATTTTGAAGGATATAAGAGTAGAAGTTGCACGTTGCACAGGAACGGTGGATATTTTATACGAAACTTCAGCTCGTATAAAGCATCGATTTTGTTACGTTCGAATGGAAATAAAGACGGTTTCTGAGAATGAAGGTAGACACTCATAAAAATGAGGTTTCACAGCATGCTAAACAGTAGGTTTCTTTCTAGGGTGTAATCTAATTTACACGATTTTTGTATAATTTTTCATCACAGTTTCACGTGGGAGAAACTCAAGATGAGCATGAATCATAATTCATTTTCCATTTGTTGTTATTAGGGATGGTATCGTGGTTTGCAAAATGGTGTTCCTTATCAAGAGATCCTTGATCAGAGACTGATTTTGTACTTGACAATAATTAGATGAGAATAAAGTACCGATTCAAGGCAATTTTGCGAAATTAAATTTTACACGGAAGCGTATAAAACAATCAGGAATCAACGGGATATTGAACAGTGAAACAAAGAACC
The DNA here is from genome assembly GCA_025266255.1 of Trissolcus basalis. Classification (NCBI taxonomy): domain Eukaryota; kingdom Metazoa; phylum Arthropoda; class Insecta; order Hymenoptera; family Scelionidae; genus Trissolcus; species Trissolcus basalis. The sequence continues at coordinate 69,358 of JAAMPD010001785.1, read as the reverse complement.
CCTAACGTACCGGAAATCAATATATCCACCATCCACTAAATCCAGGATAAAGGAATCTTCAGACATGATGTACCAACTTCCAAATGCCTGTCATTATGCAGAATGTCTTTAATGTCGGAGATCCACACAACGCGCATTTAGATATTTAATGACGCGAAAGACAAAGTAAAGCCAGCATAATTGTTTCGCTGAGAATGAAGCAAGGGTAATAACGTTGGGCAGTATTTATGTTGCCTCAGATTGATCGAATATTTTATGCGATTCGAAAGTTACTTGAGAATATAAAACCATAGAACATTTTCAATATCGAGCATGAAAATGTATATACATAATTTCTGGTTGTTTACATTATTATGTGTCATGCTACAACATGAAACGCATGTCTTCAAAGAACAAAACGCTTTATTAAACTCGTGTGTGTGTGTCTGTGATTTTCATGTCAAGACCAGACTAACATGTCAACCTCATATCAACGAAACATTTACATTGGCAAAAGACGATTGTGACACATTCGAATTCGTACGCGTCGTTCCGCAAAATGTAATATGGAGAAAAACAAAACTCGATTGACATCGCACGCTGTGCTGTGGTAGCCTTCGCCCTTTGTATTGCAGTGATGATCGCTGTCCAATCCGCAACTTTTTTTTTTGTAGAACTATGTTTATCTCTGCGATTTGTAAAAGTGAACTACTTAAAAAAGCATCACTATAAATCAACACAAATTACGCTATTTTCAAATTTTTTTTAAGAAAGAATAAGTTTTTCTGCTCCTAATTATTTTTTTAACGTAATGAATAATTTCCTGTTCCTAATTATTTTCATATTATCCTGCTTATGTAAAAAATTTAAAATATGTTTGTTTGTTTGTCTGTTTCGTTATAACTTAAAAGCTAACAAACTTTATCAACTTTTTCAACATCCGGCTTACTCCCTTAATTTTCTGAAGTGCCATAATTAAGCTGTTATAACAAGTCAAATAAATTTATTCGTTACCAGTATAAGTGTAAAATTAGCATAGGCTATAAAACCATTTTTATTTGTGTGATATTTCTTTATTTTTCAATGTAACTTTATTAACGCTTTTTCATAAATCTTTATAACCAGACTTTATGAACAGAGTTTTTTTATAAAATGAAATATACTAATGTTAGACTGAAAAAAAAAATGTCGGAAATTCACAACACTATTAGTAAAGTGAATGCAAAACACCAAAATAATAAAAAGTGATCGGAATATTGTCAAATTTTATACGAGGATATGGAAAAGTGATATCATTTCATTAATATAACCAATAAAATAATATGTGAAGATTTGATAAAATGCTGTGGCTTTTTCATATCCTGATGTGAGATTGTTCCAATATTGAGATCACTTACTGTTATTTGGGTGTTTTGCATTCACTTTAGTAATTGTGTTGTGAATTTTTGACAATTTTTCTCTCTCAGTGTATTTGTATCCTAATATCTTATATAGAGATATAATAAATCACAATCTATGAACCCGTGCAAAGCTCGAGATTTCAGCCATAGCTTATGTTTTAGACTACCTGTTTTTGAATCAAAAAACAGTGATATTGCTCGAGTTTCAGTTTCCAATGCATTAGGGTGTACGACGTGTACGGTTAATCGGGTGAAGATCGACAAATCTTTAGTGTGATCTGGAATCAATTTAAGTTGATGGGAGTTATCAAAATATATGAGATTGTTTGAAACTCATGCTATTTTCAGTGTTCATAAATATAAGAACAATGGCCCAAGCATATCAAAGAGTGAAAAAAGAGGTGAATAATGTATTCTTTTGTTACGTAACCGCGATTCTGTTAATTCACAACATTTTGCAACGAAAGTAGCACAACTTCAAGAGTATTGTATCTACTTTGAAAATCACAACCGAGATTGGTTTCAACTTACCTGAAGATTTGTGGACGCCTATCTATAGTTAACCGTGCACCCTAAAATGCATTGGAGATTGCAACTCGAGCAATATCACTTTTTTTTAATAGAAAAAATTCAAAGATATTATCTTAACTATAATAAATAAAATGAAAAAACGTGAGGAAAAAGCTTTTTATTTATTCTTGAAAAAAATGTTGAAAATGTTTTTCTCTTGAAAAAGACTTTTTGGCTTGAATTAGAAAAACATGCCTTTAAAACCCATTTAGGTTTTTGTGACAGACGTTAACGCGTACGCAATGGTCAAAACGCTCGCATACATTTTTTTTGTATAGTTCGCGTACAGTTTGACAGTTCCGCACCAACTTCAAGAATATTCCTTGGCAACAATTTGGACATTACGACGCGAAGACTCGTCACAAAAAAGCTCGGTGCGCCTTAAAACGTCAGGACGTGTTTTCCGCGTCAAGTCTTTATGTTTTTATGAATCCAGCTCCAGGCAGCATTTGTCGCAGTCCCACAGAATGTACAAGTTCGTTCATATTAACCGCTTGCATCCAAATTATATATGCGCAATTTTTTAAATATGCATATTATAAATTCATGTTTAAATTTCATCAAATATTAATAACAAATTAATAACTTTATTGGAATCTTCATACTCAAATAATATAGAATTTGTATTTAAAGATAAAGGTGTTTCAAGACTTCGTCATATTTCAAAACTCTCAAAAATAAACGCGTAAATATTCACATGATATCATATAATAAAACTTTTTGAATCTCAAGAACTGAATGGAAATAGTTCCAATTTTATTGTAATTTTCAATTTTACTCAAAAGACGGATAAACATTCTCAATCGTTTTCAATGAAATCTGATTTTATAGCTTCCCGGATGCATTGCCTCATGTAGTTGCGCTTGATTTTTCGTGCCTACAGTAAATCTAAATCGTTACAATTTTATGGGTTTCATACAAATTGAAAATGTAATAAGATTATATTCAAAAATTGATTTTATTTTATCATCAAATAATTTTTGAAATTGATCCCATAAATATTTAATAAATTTAGTTTCATGTGCTTAATTCTCTGAATAATTAAAAAACTTTATAGCCAACATTGTGTTGATTGAAAATAAAATAAAAATGTATTGATTTATTTTATATACTTTAAAACATAGCATGAGAAATTCATAAAAATTATTATTTCTACATTAACGAAGTGCTTTGTTTGATTAAAATATAATACATTTATTGTATAAAAAAGTTGAATGAATATTCTTTCCAATCGACATTATAAAGAGATGGAAAGAAAAACAATTACAAAATAACTAAACGAAGTGCATGCAATTTTTTTTTGTATTTATTTTGTTACCATGCAATAAATATACGAAGTAATCTTTTTTTCATATTTTACGTCGAATGAGTTAGTCTTTCTATAGCGTCGAATAAATCAATGGATTCTAGTAATTCTTTTTATTCACTTATATAACAACATTTCATTATTATTTTTCATAAAGCACAAGAGCTTTATGTTCGTTTTAATATATTGCGAGAAAAATGTCACAACCTTTCAATTTCAATTCTTATTTCGATTCATTTTTTGCAACTATAAAAATAAATAAATATTTTTCATAATGAATCACAATTAATTAGAAATCAATTTTGTTAGTTTAAGAAATTTTTTTTATATTTGATTCATAAAAATGATAATTGAAAAGTAAAAAAATGATTAATGGAATTACAAAAATTGTAGACTCCCAACATTTACTTTTTTATTCATATTTATTTTTAGCCAAAAAATATTTTATTTTTAATTAATTAGTTCGAAATGATTGTTCTCATAATATTCTGACAACGTATCAAACTTTGAAAGCCAAGTGCAAATCCAACTTAATATAAATATTTGTATGCACTCTACTTTGTAATAACAATCGCTATTTATTTTTTTCCGTTAATATTTAAACAAAAAAAGGGATTTTCCAATGCAAACATCAGTTCAATCATATCAAAAGCTTTATTTCGAAATGAAAACGTGTACACATTTGCCTGTTAAGTCTGATACCCGATGTGAGGATTATTGTCTGTCGTATATTTTCATATTCAAATGTATTTTATGCAATTTTTTTATCGAATTTTCATAACTTGAATTCTTTCAGTCGAAATTTATTATTACTGCCAGTATTGGTCCGATCTCACGTAAATCAATTTGTTTCAATGTATACACGAAACTTTGATTTGTTGTTGTTTTTGTTTAGGTTCGTGACTAATCGAGCCGCTTACGTCAAACTTTAATCATCACGTTTACTTAAGCGCATTTGTGCAAATTCGCAAGTTCTATATAGAACTATTTATACCACTGTCCAATGCTAACGGATATCCCTGCTATTTGATGATTTCCCGAATTTCTAGTCGAAATCAATTGATTCGGAATAACCTTTAGAAACAAACTATGGTCAGTTTGGCAAATAATTTTAAAATCGTCAGCAGAAAGAAAACAACTCGAAATCGTATAAAAAATTGCTACTGAACGCAATCCAGGTTCGGGTTTGTTTTCTAAGTGAAAGGCAATGGACCAGAAAATAAAGAACTTTTTCCAACTCAGTTCAAACAAATCCCCCAAAACTGTTTGCCCCATAAAACGGTTTGATCGTTGCGAAAATGTCATGCCCTTTTTCAAATATCCCCTCGGAAGGCTATTTGACAAACAGAATTGATAAAATTGTTCCAACACAATTATTTTAATCCAATAATTTTCGCAAAAGGGGCAAAACAGTTCTTCCCCATCGGATTCTCATAAAGTTTCCTGTTTATTTTTCCGAATTCGTCGCTCACGTATTCCAGTTTTTTATCATTAGACAGATCCCTTATTATTTTTCTCTTCGCATTACCTTCGGCGAACGGTTTAGTCGATCAACTTTCTTAATTCAGATGATGGAACACTCCGTCAAATTGGTGGTAAAATCTTCGAACGTATTAATCATTGCAACGAAATTATATTAATCAAACTTTAATCTCAAATCTATAATAACTTTATCCCCTTGAGATATATCGGCTGAATAAGTCATGACGAGCATATGGCAAAGAAGTATAGGTATATCTAAACTTCATTTTGGGATGAATGCGAGTAATATTATCCCGAAAGATTGTCCAAACTTTCAGCCAGCGAATATCCAAGTATAAACAAAAGAATGAATATTAATGCAAAATCATGACTGGCAGGTATATACTCATTATCAATTCAAGTGTCACGAATACTAATCCGCACTTTGATCAAATTTAAAAATTATAGTTTCAATACCATCATAACATGAACTTCTGTATACAGTTAATGAGTGGATCGCTACCATTGATGCAGATTCAATTGCAACTAATGCGAGTGCAATCAGTGCAAATGCTCTTTTTTGTTATCGGCTTGGCTTGCCCCTGAGGTTCGTATACTTTCAGACCGACCATTTTTGCATAGATTGTTCAGACAACCGAATAACGCGATGCTTACATTGAGCTTTACATTACCTACAATCAAGTCTTCACAATTTCATTGACGGAGGCACAAGCGCGGAATAATGTGCACATCATTAATGAAAACCGATTACCGACTCAGAACTTCGCATTGAAAAATTTGAAACCCAAACAGAAGCCGGTTTTGTCAATTCAACTTTTCAGTCGTAAAGTTTAACTTTGTTAAATGTATAACTGTCGGGTACAATATCGTACGATAAAACTACGATAAATCTTTTCGTGCTTATCTTTTTCTCTTGGCATACTTTTTAACGAAAAAATCGCCTGCGTTGATTCAAACACAGAGGAAGCAGGAATCGCAGCGAATATATTTGAATTGGAATTGATTTGCATTTAGTGAATTGTTATGCAGTTCAAAATCTTTAAGCCAACATTGTTCCTACTCAGAGCTTTGTTTACTTATAGCTTCATGACCAAGAAAATCACAGAAATGCAAAGCAGCAAACTTCTGATAATCATACAGAAATGTATGATTACATTTTCTTTCCATTATTTAAATCTGTCATTTTTAATTTTTAACCCTTTAATAATGAAGCTTATTACTTATTCTTTTTCATTTGTTCACTAATTATATATTGTAATACTGAAATTTTTTTACAATAAAAAATTAACTCAGCTTTCTAGAAAGATTTATGTGATGCAGCTAGATATATAATTTTTAATAATATATTATTTGATATGATTAAATTTATTAGATAATTTTGAAAGTTGTCATGGTACAATATTAAGACTTTCGTTCTGAAAGCATTAAACATTTTTAAAAGTTGAAGAAACAGTAATTAGAACTATACATCACCTCACTCTTATCTTCGATTATAATTGGAACAGAATTATTAGGAATAATCTTGGATTAGTGATTCTTCATGCATCTTCATCACATCTTGTTAAACACGGATTAGAGAGTTTGCTTACCAAAAACATGACAGATTTAAATGTTTGTATTAATAAGATTCACCATTTGAAATTAACGCAATTTAGCGAAACTGTAATTTGAGTGTGAGATAATTCAATAAATCTGTGGCAAAAAGGAAAAACCAGTTAAGTGTATACGTAAATCCTATATACTTAAATGGTTTTTCCTTTTAGCCACAGAAATTATGATTTTTTGATTAAAATTGTTTAAGTGAACTATGTTTAGAATTTATGCTAAAATAATACCAATCCAAGTTGAATCTACCTATAATAAAAAAAAATTTATCATCGCTGTTCCCGACTTTTTAGCTGATCATTTTTGGAACTTAATTTAAGAGCCTTAAAAGGCTCAATTGAAGACCCTTTTCGAGTCTTAAGTCTTAATTTTATGCATATATTTTTCCTTCTCAAAAATTTTAATCATATGAACATTTTGTCCGAAAAGATAATATACGTATATTTAAATTATGTATAATAAAAAAAATTATCACTGCTGCGTCAGACTCTAGGGGAATGGGAAAATTTTCAGAAATTTTAGTATACAAATAGTCAGTGAAACTGACATTTCAGATAAAGACTTTTAATATAGTATATGAAAAATTTTTTAATTAAAAATCATAAATTGGAAAACAGATCTATATCTACAGTTTTAAGAGTGCATAGAATAAAATTACAAATGATAACCATCGAGATTGTCAATAATCTATAGAAATAAGACTTTTCCAGTCGTCTAACTATTTGAAGCAGAAAAAACATTTGAAAAGTTCTTTTTCAATCAAGTTATAATTTTTTTAATTTGCAATTTTAAAAAAGGCAGAAAAGGGAAAATTATAAAATTTTAAATGAGTACAGTCGAAACTTTATTGAAAGTCTTAAATTAAGCCTTTTAATATATAATATGAAAAGTTTAAATTGTTAATTGTGAATTGGAAAACAGATCTATATCTACACTTTTAAGAATCCAAGAATAAAATTTCAAATGATAATCTTTAATAATAATTTTAAGTCCAACTCTGTTTAAAGCAGATTACTTATTTATTAACAAATGTCTGTTCTTTTTTTAAATTATTTATGATTTGTGCTCCTTTTTTATTCAATTCTGTTCAACCTAACAACGAATATGATATAATGTGTTGAAAAATTAATTGAGTCAAACATTCAGCAATTCAGTTATAATTACAATGTTCGTGAAATAAAATAACATTTCTGATTTTTAATTTATCAATAATTTAATTCATTATAACCCATAAAATGTTGACATAATGTTCATTTATATTCGTACAAACGATAGAACCAACGTTAACTCACACTTAAAAATACTTTGTTTTTATAAATAACAAATCCGAATTGTTGATTTGAAACTTCAATAACCCAGTTTTTTTTACATCTCTTGGTTCATTTGCAAAATACGTTAATGCAAAGTTATTTTTATGGTGAAAACTTTCATAAGCAAAAAGAAAGAAGTTCAATATCACTGAAAATCTTTCTTCCAAACTGCATGAATTTTTCATTTTATATATTAAAAATTAAGATATCCCAAATCACACAGAAAGCACAATTACCTCAGTCGACCTTATTCGTGTAAAGTATAAAACTGCATTAAAACTAAAAACAGAGAATTGGCGTACGGATTAATATTATTTTCAACTTGAATATATGAAACGTATATAACATCTTAAATGAAGTTCGAGCAGCAAAAATATAAGTTTGGAATATGAAAAAAGCACGCGTTTTTTGTCAATTTGAAATTTATTTGACATCCATATAGTTCAATGATGTCGATACAGATCTGAGTTAGAATGTATGCAGCGTTCAACGCAGCTAGAGGAAGTTATTGTGCTGACAATGATGTATGACGGGCAGTCTACTGGCAGGCATACTGAACGTCCCAACGCATAGAAAAAAATCATGTAACTGACAAACTATTGTATTCTTTGTTTTATTTCATTTATTTCTCTTTTTATGTGTTTTCAGTTCCACTCATTGAACGGTGTAAAACGAGAAAAAAAATCTATTTTATCATCTCAGTCTTTTCTATTTTATCACTCTCAGATGACATGAAACATTTTAATACTCGACCAACGGTGTTCGCGTTCCAACAAAAACTCGGGAACAAAATTGAGATACTACACTCAAGTTCCGACTATTTTACAGATTTTTTCAGAAGTCAGGAAAATCATCCAAGGAACAAGATCTTAATGTTGTGGAGACTTCGACAATTCCATGACATGAAATTTGAAGAACACAAATTGTTGCCGGAAATTCCGCCACATAAATTATATCTATTCTGTTGTGGAGCGGCTAGTAATAACATATAGGTCGTATATAACATTTCTGTGCACAATGTATCATGCCATGATATATTCAATAATAACAACCCGTCGAACCAACACCCTGATCCCGTCATAAATTAAAATATAATATTCACAAAGCTATCGATGTTGCGCAAAAACATATTTAATATAAATTGAAAGCAAATTTTTGTTCAGTTTCATCGATTTATCTTCCCAGCAAGCCACTCCAATCGAATGATATATAATATTCATAATCCCTTTTCTAAAAATTTTAATTCCAAAAGAGAATTTTACAAAGGAAGGAATATGCATCTCAATTATGTATAAGATATACTAAAATAGCAGTTGGCTGACGTTTCAAGCTACTGGGTTTTCAGGTGCATGTTAATTAAAATTTGTCCAACCTACTTTAAAAGTTAAAAAATTTATTGCACATAATGCATCACACTGAAGACAACGTGTATTTTCTTGCAGAAATTGGATTTCCTTATACAAATATAGAATTTCATCAAAATGTCGGACGGAGGAGAAAACTTTTGATGCATGGAGAATTTTTATGTACTATAACTCTGAACGATGCAAAATTTGATGTACAGAAAAAATATAAAATTCATGACATTTTCAAATAAACGATTGTTTATTAGCTAAAGCATATTACATTTTTCTGAAAAGCTTGCAGACATTATTTTCAATATTATAAACATAAAAAAACAGTTGGAATCGATTGTGCATGAATAAAAATGTAATATCAATATAAAAATATCCACCGTGGCTGAAAAGTGCATGTATATGATGTCACGCACCATTGTTTATTGAAATCTCAGTAGATGCACCGCGAGTACGGTGACCGTGACCATGAAAGAATAAGGAAACAGCGACAAAATTGCACTCTCGAATGCCGCAGTTTCCACGGTATCAAAGCGCAAACTGCAAACTTGCCCTGTCGAATAATTTCAGCACTCTGATTAGCTCAAATAATACCCTTATTCCCTGGTGGGCATTGTCGACCGCCCTGCTCGATGAAACGGTGACTTTAATATAAAAATGATAACAATCCTTTGTACCTCGCAGGTATACGAAATGTTAATAAAATGTGACCATCAGACAAAAGAATAAATGAGATGGCGCAACGGATCATAACATTTAATATAATTCCGTACCCTTGAGACTTCCGAAAATTCGACCTTTTGTATATAAATGTTACATGAAAAAAAAATCCGATTGCATTCATACAGCCCGCAGATTCGATTAATAAAACATTCTATACTTTTCTTCGACTTGTTGAATTAACAATTTTAATTTTTGATCCGCCAAAAATGAAAAGCGAAGGAATTATGGAGATGAAAATGACGCTCGCATGGCACAGGCGTTTTTGCACTTGGCCGTCTGGCGTTTCGGTCGGATGGTTGAAAATATATATCCGGCTCGAGAGGCTACGAATGAGGCCAATGTGCCACATCGTCCGCGTGCTCACCTGTACTGGAATGTTGGAATTCCTGGTGCTCTGACGCACTGACTACACCACTTTCCGACCCGCAAGAACTCGCGGGAGCGTCCGGTTTTTAAACCAGAATGAGTCTGATCGGTTGAATCAAAGACCGATGATTCACGCTAACATTCGCCTCGTGTTTGGTAAAGCGTCTCGCAATTAGACCGCCGTTAGACGCATTTCCGCACAATTAAATTCCTATACATGGAATCAAGAAAACCAAACCGATAGATGTTGGATTTTAACAGATCAAAATTGTCATCATAAACGATATTGAATGAATCTTCTTTCTTTTTTTTTTTCTTTTTTTTTCTTTTTTTTCGTTTCATTATTATTATTCATCACGGGTTATTCACTGTGATACAAAAGAGCTCTTAATCTCTTGGACTTGCTAATTTGATCTCCCCGTGACTCGAGGTAAGTGTTATTGTCTTTTGAACATTAAAGGTATGAAATTAGCATTGCAAATGGCCAGAGAAAATCTATACATTTCAATTTCATTTACGTGATAAAATGATCGAGATCTTGTAATCAAATCTAATCCCTCTGCTCAGAAAAAAATGCCGATCACGGTTGACGATTAAATTCAGTGCGAAACAGACAGGAGTTTAACACTCGGTGTTTGTCGTCTAATTATCGTCAGACACCTGGATTCTTTTTTATCTGAGAAAATGCAACTCACACCATTGTTCAAACTGCTCCAGTTTTTTGTTATTTGCATTTCAAATTCAATTAAATACAATTAAAATTATTTTTTATCAAACAATGTAAACATTTTCTTCTGAATAAGGTGTTGGAAGTTTTATAGACAAATTGAAACATGGCTTTCCGCGGTGAAACTTATGGGATCACAGTGCTGAATTTATAGTCGAGTGTTGAATCTCTTTACATTTTTTTTTTCTTTTTTGAGTCACATTTGCGGAATTATGCAAGAGTACAACTTCGTATATGGATTTCAAGAAGAAAAACAAATATAGCGGTAAAATGAACAACTCTTCGATACATTCATGGAGCCGAATAGAGTGAGCGGTACATCAGCATCTGACTTATCTTTTATACCGGACGAACTGCTATGAAACGGCGCAGTGACTGATGATTCTGAATCCTCCTTCTCATTTGTATTCCTAATACCTGCAGGACGTTTTGTTCAAGTCGTTTGTTCGAAAACGAAAACCAATTTGAGTCATCAATACCCGAACAAAAGTTGCATTTGTGTTTGCTTACATTTTGATCAAAATTTTGTCCAAAAACAACGATACGACTTGTAATTGTTCAACAAAAAAATTAAAGAAATCAGTGAGCAAACGTAATTCAGTGAAAAAGTACATTTCCATTGTGTGTGATCAAAGTATATAAATATTTTTGAAAGTAGCTGAACGTGTTATTTTGGTTTGATAATTCGAGTCCATATCTTTCATTTTTACTTCAAATCTTTTTGTCACCTGCGATATCGTTTTATCAATTGTATATCAACTTTGTGAAGGCCTATTGATCCGCAGTGCTCAATATCTGAGAATAAAAGTCTAGAAATGAAAGTATTGTTTGTAAAAAAAATATTTGAAAGCCAAATTTGGTAGCTCAATAATCTGATATGGTTCAAATCTAAATCTACTCTTGATACTCGACAATCTAATTCAAATGAGATTCTGTAATTTGAGAGACAAAAAAATTACAATAGGTCGCTGTTCAATTTTGATCTGTGGGATTGTAAAAAATTGACGTAAGTTGACACAAAATTTGGAAGAAAAAAATTTTTCCGAAAATTCCGCTAATTAGAGTCGCTGAGTTATCTGAAGTACGGCCCTGAGAAAGTCGGCTCGAGAAAACTTGAGGTTCTCGATCTCGTCTCTGGCAGTTCTCCTTGCGCCTGCGTGATTTGCGCTCGATCGGCCGGAGCTCGCAGGTCTGTCACACACTTGAAGAATCATCGAGTATAAAAATCGTGCGTGCGAATCAACAGGTGTCGCATGCCAATTCGCGAGTGACAACAAACCGCAGCTCAAGCTCGAAGTGGAAGAGAAAAATTCTGAAAAACAAAAAGGATTGTCCAGTTGTTCTGTGATAAGTTCGAGTGTGTGCATGTGAGACTTGACAGTTGTGAACTTTGACGTTTGGTCGGCGAAGGATATACCGGTTTTGGATTCTGTTTGTTTACGAAAATAGAACACCATTTCTTAGGTGAATTTGAATGAATATATAAAAACGTCATGCAAAAAGATGGCCTTAAACATTTTTATTCAACTTTGGTTAATGATTGGATGATTACATTTATATGTTAATCAATCGAAAGGAAAATATAATTTGAAAAAACCCTGAGGCTGTCAAGATAAAGAAAATTTTCATTGATTAGATCTACGCGACTGCAAATTCCTTACATTTTATAAGAATTAATGTTGCGACAAAGTACAATAAATTTATTAGTTTTTTTTTCATTTAAAAGTTTAAAATTTATTTTTGTAATAAATTCGTAGAAATGATTTTACAAGCACATTTAATTTAAATGTACATGATTTTGTTGGTTCGAAAAAATAAGAAATAATGTTTTGCAAAGTTTCTTATAGAAAATGACACTTTTATTTCGAAAGTTGTTTGCATCAAACCCATCAATTTCATTTTAAAATTGAAAGACCTATTTAGCAAATGATTCCCAACGTTAATATCAGAAATTATTAAAATTAATGTGACAAAATGTATGAATGACAATTCGCTTTCCATATTAATGCGGAGTTTACACGCAGATCATTCACACTAAAGAGCGTTGACTCTTGAAAATTGTTCGACAATGGTTCATGTGAAATATGCATATAAATGACTAAAAATATATAAAGAAAAAAAAATCCGCGCCTTCCAAGGAGACAAACAGTTGACGCAAAAAATTGCACCGTTTGTGTAAACGCGATCCAAATGAATAATTCAAGCAGTTCTTCCTCGGCGGAACAATTTTCTCCCGAGGCGCGTGTTTTTTCCTGAATTTACTTTCATTTTTCCATTACATAAGTCCGTACGGCACAACACGAAGAAATGACATATTTGTAAACAATGCGTATGGTGATGCGCCCAGGGAGAGTCCGCAAAATGAGAGTGAAAACATTTGCGCGACGATTTCTTGCGTGCGATTTTCTTCGCGTTGATCCGTCTAATAGATAGAATAAACAATCACCGCATTCCATTCGGTGATACGAATTCTTTCAAATCTCATTATTAACTATCCTTAATTGCGAGCGATTAAAAAATGTTTACTCTGATTTTGCATGATAAAAATTAATAATCACGAAAAGCATACAAGTGAAATAAAACAAAAATTGAGAAAATGATAGCCAATTGTCGAGTCTAAAAGTGTCGACCGATAAATCTGATAAGTAAGTCATAAAAATTCTTCGTCCCAATGAGTACACAAATGATTGAGCTGTGTTTTGAAATCAAGATCCAGTCGTTTATGGGTGCAGAAACAAAAGGACGCGTGTGCCACGTGTTAATCGAATTTCACTTCGTGTGTGTTTTATATTCCGTATTGAAAAAAAAGTTCTTCCTTTTGCCAAAAAGAAAGTATCGCGGAACTTGGGAAATCCGCTTCAGCAAGCCTTGAAATCAGTTACACGTAACCGATGAAGCATCTACATTACAATTCAGAAATTATGTTGCATCATCGATAACGTTTTTAAACATAGAAAACGATATGATCTGTAAAAAGGCGTAAACATCGTAATTGAGATCGTCCGCGTTCCAGCAGATTATTAAATCTGTGACTAAAATGAGTTTTGCACAATGGATAAAAAAACGAAACCGTCGATTCTCACCTTTTCAGGCGCTAGAACTTTTTAAGCGCACTTTTTACGGTTGAAAAATGCTGACCAAAAAATGTTTAAGTTGTGCCGCAAAACTTATGTGAGTTTTACTACTCGTTTAGAGCCCGGAACAGTTGAGCGTAAAATTATAACACTGTTTAATCGATATTCTCAAAAGTCATAACTCGATGCTAATTAACCTTTTTTCGACTTTTTATTATCTCACAAAGAAATATATCTGCAATTATTAACTTGAGTTTTTCTGAGACATCTCTTGTCATAATGTTGAAATGTATAATTTAATATTGATAAATTAGCAAATCAGACACTTCCGTTAAAGATTTTTTAAATTAATTAATGTCCAGTCGCACTTTGGCCTGAGACGGTGAACCAAAAGTTGTCATTAATTTTTTGAACTGTCATTACAATCTCGGATGTGAAGATTAAAGATTTAAGTAAAAAGATAAGATTGATATTTATCGCGATTGACTGACTGTTTTTTTGCAACGGTGTCAAAGAAATGTAATGAACCGATCTAGATTCAGACTTTGTAGGTACAATGAGAAAGTACGATTAATTGTGGAAAATATCGAATAGTCGATGATAAATGAATTAAATCGTTAGTTCTCCGTACTTTCAAATGCCCAATTAGAGAATAAAGTAAAGCAGATTTTTACTCTAGGAAAAGACTCTATGTTGTGACGGGAACGTTTTTATCGAATTTTAAAATTGATGTCGATATACTTCATTTTAATTTGATGGTTAAATGAAAAATGGATTTGTTTTTTTTTTTTTCTCGTAGTGAAGAATAAGACCAATAAACTTGTTAGATATCAATTGAATGCAATAATAACTTGCCAATTTACAAAATTAATTACCGTTTAAATAACCGCGAAATGTTCAACAATCTTACTTTGATATGTTTATTACAAAAAGATTTTAATTAGTCCCTCTCACAATGTGTATGTCATAATTACTTCACACTATAAACTTCTATCATTTTTATTCGTCAGATCATTGCTAAACGTTCCTGCTGATCTGACAATCAACTTTTTTTATTCGCTTTCTAGGTTGCGATTTTCACGTCACATTCTAACAATAGAATTGCTTCATAATCTTAATCTACCTATCATATCAAATGATTAACTGGACATGTAAATAAATTTTTAAGGGATGCAAATGAAATAAAGCAGTGAAAGACGTGATAAAAAATTTACTTCAATGAACAATAACGTAGTATTTTTATAATTATCGAAAACACATCCAAATTAAATTAATCAACAATTTTCTATCGTTTACATCAGTAGACCTTAACCGTCATTTATTTAACATTAAATTAATAAAACAAATTGAACAAATAAAATAATTAAAGTAATTTATTTAACACTTACAAACGATTTTTATTTGTAAACAATTCTTATCCAATATCATTAGTATTCCTGTCACAAATTGGGTCTTTTCAATTACAGTTCTGATAAAAAAGAAGAGAGTGAAAAAGTTATTCATCGCGCAAACTCAGCGCCTCTTAATGTGTTTGACGTTTCTTTCAATATTACAGATCAGGTGTAATGAAGACCGATCGAAACACAAAGGCATGAAAGCGACGATGACAGAAGCACGAGTCAGCGTGCCAACTGATAATGGCCCGGGGATAAGATGAAATCGCCGCGGAAAATGATCAGATCGTCGGCGCCTAATCGCAGCTTTTTGTACGGCAATCGCGAAAGCCTGAAGATCTCCGATAAGCTTGTGTACGCGACGCTCGACTGCCTCGCGCTCAAAGGAGCCACGTTGCCGTTACAATTGCTGCCAATTGACGACAATGAAATTGCCAATGCAAACGAGCCGGACAAGGGGGAGAGGAAAATCGTCCGTCGCAAGAGCTCGCCGCGCAGGCCAAGTTTCAAGGTGAGCGCACGATTCGGGTATTCCCCTCCACTGATCAGGAATGCCAATCCACTTACTCCTCGAAAATTCCTTCTTCCTATGAGAGAGAGCAAAGGCGTCGATACAAATTGTAAAAGTAAATGATCTCCGATTACAACGAGATTTTATCCATAGAAAGATTTATATATGAATTCATGAATGGTTTATATATATATATAATTCCAATGGTAGAATATCGTTTGTTAGATATTAATGTTTACATATTATGACACATATGGCTCATACAATTTCCATGAATGATTACATCTATGATGATACATAAATGAAAGTATATGGCGCATTTATGTTTCCTAAAAGTTACAATTTATGATCCATAAATGTTGTCCATATATGTTTCATAAATGGTCCATGAATGTTACCATAAATGCTTGCTTATATGTTTACTTATATGTTTGCTTTAATGTCCCATATATGGTACACATTTCTGGTTCATAAATGGTGCCATATATGACTTTTCACTTGGGCAATAACGTGTTAATTGTAGTTTCTAGATGCAAATCTCAATTAGCGTTTAAAAAGAAAGGTAAACAACGACTTATCAAATCTCATGCATCTGGTTCGTGTGTAGATCTTAACTGTCAATTACTCGGGCGATTTTTCTAAATGACAAAAAATAATGAAATCTGATATACCGTGCATTTAAAAACCATCCATCATTGTTTTCCAGATTCGTTTCATGAAGAACATTTCTTTTTATTTTTCACCATTTATAATTGATCCATCCTACCAAAACCGTAAATCTGGACACAACGTAATCCGATAGTGAAAAAGACATTAAAACCAAATTAAAGATTTATTTATTGTTCTACGAGGTTTAATTCATTTAAATCCGTCAGTACAGTTGTGATCACCGCGTCGACCAACTATCCTATCGCGACTGAATTCCTTCAGAAATTTTCAAGGATTTTTTTATTCGGATGAAAAATATCTCGTAACGTTGTGATAGTGATGAATGGCTGCTTGTTCTGGGTGAGAAATGATGAGGTTTACGGTGAAAAAAAAATTTTGTGCTTAGTCGTGACTATTAAAATCGATATCGAGCAAAGAGCGATTTTAATGGACAACTGACGCAGAACGGTAACTACATCAGCCGCGGTATCGAGCCCCGTTATAGGAACAAACACACTCGTTTCCCAGTCTAACAATAAGTATGACTGCTAACGGTACACACGTGTGCGCGACCATGCAAACTTCGTTATCGTAACGATTTATTTAATTTCGCGAATTCCTCTCGCATCGAAGCGCTGATAATGGGCACCGCGAACAATTGCACCGGCCGAACTTGCAAGTCCGAGGAGAGGAATGCAGACCGAACGTGATTTTGCGAATTTATTTGTATGTGTGAAACGTTGCCATGAGTCGAGAAAACGCGTGCAAGAAAAATGGCCCGGCATTCGGTTTTATGATGCTCGTAACGATGTTCTACCTTTCCACGCTGGAATGTCTATTGATATTTCACCTTTTGTTTGAAAAAATTGTGGTTAGTTTTTAGAAAAAAAAAAGAACGGAAAAAAAAATTACCCCTCATCAATTTTTCATATTCATATAATTTCATCGCGCGATAATGTTCGAAGAAAATTTCAGTCGATTATTCAAAATAGATGCCAGTCTTTTATTTTTGTCACCGTCCATTAATTAGATCACTAATAATAGAATCGATAATGGTGATTTTTATGTACACCAAAGTTTTACTCACAATCAATGTCCTATAATTTTCATAAAAGATATGCATTTTTGACCTATAAGAATACTGAACACGTAATACT
>JAAMPD010001785.1:20438-51734 GCA_025266255.1 Trissolcus basalis | reverse complement strand
GCAACAATCGGCTGGAATGTTGACGCGCGTGCGACGCGTAAGAACATGTTGAGCGTAATCGGCGCGCTCAAAATAAATTAATCATAACTTTTTCAAATTCAAATCAAAAGTTCTGAAATTTCACAAAAAACTTTTTCAGACAATAATGAACAACTTTGTCGCTCAAAGTTTGTGAAAATCGAAAATTCCCTCGATACTTTTTTGCGAGGAAAAGTGTGGTGCGCGAATTTTGTTTTGGTGGAATAAAAAATCTATAAAAAATAACTCATTCAATTTTTCTTGATTTTGAGTTGATCATTGCTTCAGGTATATAAAAACCTTTTATTATTTCAAATTTGGTGCCATTTCGTCAACTAATGCCTGAAATAAAGCGAGTTGAATCGAAAAAGTCGATTAAAATGCGTCGCTCGAAAAAACATAGTTTTTCCTATTTTTTTCATATTATTTATAATAAAAAAAAAATTTATATTAACAAAAAGATGCGTCTCTTTGAGACGAACAAGTGTATGCTATTTGATTTTTAATTTTGTTAATTTTCATTTTCATGAAAAATCCCACGATCTGGATTTGGGCGAGACAGACTTTCGAGCGCAAGTCTGGTTATTGCATCCGGGCCCTCAATTATTATTAATTCATAGAGATATCGAAAAATGTTATAATCTCAAATCAAAATATATCTATATGAAATCATATCTATATATATGAGCAGTTTGTGAAACCGCTCCTTTTTTACTCTCGGTCATTACAGTTTTACTGCATTTATTATAAACAGGGTATCAAGCTGATGAGAAAAAAAAATCTGCATAAATTTTCCTCATAAATGTCGTAACAAATTCAATGAAAAATTGAACACTCTTAATAAAACTTTTATTACAACTCTGAATTTTATCTGTAAAATTTTGCTGATATAAATTTATTTTAAGCAAGCAATAAAGAATCACAAATGTTTTATTTTACTTTGGGGATTTAAAATTCTTTATACATTTTGTATGAGACAGAATTGTTATTTTAATTATGTTTATATGTTAATTAGTCATTTAATATCGATTTTTGTTGTACTACACTTGTTGCTAAATTCAGTAACAGTAATGCAACTGTTAATTTTTGAGATTTATGTCTAACAATAGAGCCACCTACAGGTTAGCTGATTTTTGCGTCAATATACTAATTTGCCCAATAATAATCTGGTCTATAATAATGAACCAATAACCGTTCTTACCCCAATCTATCCATCGTGTTCGGATTTTCCTCCCGCTTCAAATAAAGTTGTGAATATATGCTATTTTACCAGCATAGCATGGCTGGTATAGAAAAATACCTTTCAACCGACCCGAACTTAATAATTATTTGACTTCATTTTAATTAATTCATCAAGCTCTTTAAAATTTTAGTTTTTATGCAGTTTTTTAAATTTTATTACCTAAAATATTATCTATCGCCAAATAACAATTTCTCATAAAAATAACAAAAACGTTATAAACTTTCCTAGCTTTGTCTACATTTCATATCCATTTTTCATATCCTGATTTCATATGAATTAAAACTTTTCCTTTTTAATCATCAACAAACAATTTTTCGCAAGAAGAAAGTCACGTATAACTCTTTCCTATTAAAAAAATTCACAACATTTTCAACTGTGTCCGCTTTTCATGTTCCCTTGACATTCAGTATATATTCTTAAACAATCTAATTATATGTTAAAAATAATAAATAAATAAATATTAACTTTAATTATAAATCCGACAGATCAGTGACTTCCAACCATGAAAATTATAACACAAATTTAATAATATCACTCGCCCTGGTATTGTGGTGATAATTGAATAACAGTAAAAACTTGTATCAAAGTGAAATCACTCGGCAAGTTTAAATTCGATTGGCGTGCGTATAAAATTGTTCAGCGGTTTTAAACTGTTTGTTGAAAAGTATGTCAAACATTGGACATTTTTTCCAATCGTTTTCTTCAGCACCTTTGGTGTTGGTAAAACAATTTAAAAAAACAACTCTATGGATTTTTTGGTCCCATGTTTTTCATTATGTTGAAAATACATTTTAAAATAATTTGTTTAAAACGCATGTTTTTTTGATAAATAAAGCTTTTGTTTGTGTATAAAATTACTTACTGATTTTTCGATTCTAAATGAAAATAATATTCAAAGTAAAAAAGACATGACAAAATTGGAATCATTTGTAAAGTAGAATGAATGAAATATTTACTGTTCATTTTTATGAACATGTTCTGAACAGATTACTCATTTTAGTTGTTAAATTGCATAGTCACATCTATTAAATTTCAGGTAGAAATTTGCGTGTGGAGTGCACGTATCAGAACATATTCATCTAATGCATCGCAAAGTCAAGTAAATGTAATAAGATTTGCACTAGCAAAATGACTGCGAGAGTATAGATATATGCTGAAATGGTGATACTGTCCGAGGAATTTCACGTTTTGAATAAATATCATGCTCAGATGTTTGCTTAATTTATTCCAACTTTGTTCTCGTTTATATTATTGATCGACAAATCGTTTTTGAGTTTGAATTTTGTGCGAAACTATTATTCGTTTTGACATATGTAGAAAAACACTTATTTCTTGTCTGACCCAATTTTCTGCTCGACTACTGAAATTATCCCCTTTCCAACTCTGACCATTTTCTGATTATACTACTTAATTTATAACCAATCAATATGTCTGTTACATTTAGTGATATTAATTGATTGAAACAATTTATTAAAAATGAGGTAATTACAATTTCCTGTTATTTACTTCAATTTTTTAAAAAAAAGTATTTTATAAGAATAAAACTTTGAAATGATTTATTTTTACATTCAAATCAACCAAATTTGGAAAAGATAAAATGAAAAGAATTATTATTAGTTACCAGTACAAAATGAGTTAAATTATCTTGAACTTATTACTCACTGTTAACAACATTAACTGTCTACATTTTACAACGAAGAAATTGTGCTTGATTAAAGAACATGTATAATATTCTATCTCTATCAATCTTTCTTCTGTCTACTGCGACATTAGTGAAATTGCAAAATGACTAATCGATATATCCAATTTGTTATTTTTCTTTTAATTTATAACTGTAGAAAATGATTGGCAGTATTTTATTTTTGAACCATTGAAATTAAAAAAAAACTTTTTAAAAAGTTGCATAGCTGTTCAAATCAGAAATGAAAGCATAAATAAATGTATATTCGTTTTTCTAATTCCTAATGAAAATATAAA
This sequence comes from Trissolcus basalis, assembly GCA_025266255.1. Classification (NCBI taxonomy): domain Eukaryota; kingdom Metazoa; phylum Arthropoda; class Insecta; order Hymenoptera; family Scelionidae; genus Trissolcus; species Trissolcus basalis. The sequence continues at coordinate 48,496 of JAAMPD010001785.1, read as the reverse complement.
TAGATTAATACGTTTTTAGATTAATAATTGGATGAAAATAAACGTATAAACTAGATTAATAAATAAAATTATGTAATTATGATAATTAAGATTTATGAAATTTTAATGTCTAAGTATAATTTAAATAATTGAAGTTGTGATTGAAACCTTCTAATAAGTTTATTACTGTATGTTTATTAATTTATTTAAAATGTTATAAGAAAACTAAGACATAATCCTTTTTTTTCAATTTTTATTATCATCACGTGTATTCATCTCCTTCTACTACTTATAAAATAACAAAATCCACTAGAAAGAGGTTATATTAATATATTAATGTGAATGAAGTTTGTAATAGGTACATAGAATTTTTTATCCAGGATAGGACGAAAAACGTTTTCACAGTTTTGGTAGCATGTCTGTTATGACCTCCTTTACACTACTCTTGAAAAACCCAAAATCTGAGGGCACTCCATTTACAGCCCATGTGGAACAACTACTAGGCATAACTTTACATGGGGAAGGGGGGCTGCCCAACAGTTTAAGGGAAAATAACTCTTTGTAAGCTAAAATAGCTATTTTCACGATTTTTCGGACGCAAGAATGTAAATAAAGTAGTAAAATACTACTTTATGTACTACACTGTGGTATTCTTCGACTATCATTTTTTATTTTTTATGAGTATTTCCATTTAAATTTAAAGAAGTTGTAACCTCCACTGCGAGCGTAAATAAAAAACTTCCTTGATAGTCTGGAGATTTTCAATTACCATTTAAAATGTCTGCGAATCCCAAATATAAGTAAGTAAGTTCAGACCTATATTGCCTGGAATGATTATCATCAAATAATTCAAATAGCATTGAGTACGAACATTTGAAAAAAAAAACATTTTTCTCAAATGTTCATTATTTAAATTGATATTCAAAGTTTGTGAAAATATCATGATAAAAAACTTAATTTTAGATTTTAATACAACATGTGATGCACTCCTAAATATCAAATCGAGGCTCCTTACGAAAAAAATCCATTTCAAAATTTTCAATGTTATTTTAAATAGAAAATTTTGGAGTGGAATGTTTTTCGTAAGGAGCATCGAAATGTAGTAATAATTTATTGATGTCGCTCCTAAAATGTTGAGTTATAACGAAACAAACTACCAAACATAATTTTAAATTTATATATACTACCCAGACCAATAAAATGTAACGATCAAAAAAAGACAGGTTCTTATATTAACAAATTTTTATAACCAATATGAAAGTAGTTCTATATGAATTGTCCATAATTTTATGTATATATATTTGTCTATAATTATTTCCTTTCAACTTATTTTCGGTTAATGTCTCAAATAGCTAATAATCGATTCCTACTTGGCTGAAAAATGAATTTCACAAAAAACTAAATATTTAATCTATATTCAAATGACACGAATAGTTATTCGAATTTGCTATTTTATGAAAATTGAAATTATTTCATATATAATGAAGATTCAAACTGAAATGACAAATTAACGTATTTGTTTTCTCTAAATATCGTTCCACAAATTTTCCGTGATTTGCATAATGCTCCGTAAAAACGTTCTATTTTCATTTGATACACGTAAAATTGTAAGAGCTTTAATTTATATTAACAAAAATACATTATTCCACGGTCTTTACACAGAGACTTTTGTAGATTTACGACAACGAATTGTTCTAAATGGATTTACAATTTCAATTTAAATACTATCACAAATCGAAATACATACATTCATATTTCTTAATCTCAACTGTTCAAACGGTCTGCGATTTTGATAGCCGGACTGTTCTTTTTTTTTATCAAATGTCAATAATGAAAATAAACAAGACAAAAATATCAAAAAGTCCAGACATTAAATATTCTACAAATGATCATTAAAAATTACCCTGAACCTTTTAACTTTATTACTTTATACTTAATCTTCAGTAGTAAAATCTAAACTTTCTTGAATCATTTAAATTATCAATATTAAATCTTTTATGTTGAAATCATTATCTTGAATCATATCCAAATGAATAATTAAATACACGTTTTTCCGCAATGAAAAATTTAATGAAAGTATGCAACTAACGAAATTTGATGAATTATAATATAGATAATCCTTTTCATTTCAAAAATATCCTTTTCACATAAAACGGAAGACGATAAAAAGCGCTGGGAAAACGAAGCCCCTGAGATTTGTTTGATAAATTGTAATTACATATAACGAATGTATTGAATGTTCATTAAGGTTTTGCTGAAAATAATAGTTGCCAAAATTACAGATTTGATTGATTTTAATTAACAATCAAATTTTAAACTGATTCAACAATATGGGCATAATTTGCTCACTTATTTTACAAATATACATTAATGTTTTATTTCAAATTTTACATCAATTAAAAACAGAACTGATTCTTGACAAAATGATGGTTTATATTAGCTTCATCTGATATCATATTAAGTTTCTTTTTTAAATTAACAATCTAATTTCACTATAGCAATTTAATTGCATTAAGCGTGTACAAGCTTCTTATAGCAAATTAATTTATCAAGTAAAGCGTTTCACCTATATATTGTATATTGTAAACAAAAAATTTATTACAAAACGTTGAAACGAATACCAATTTCAAATACAGAAAAATTGGGAAATGATTTTTAACAATTCTCATCTAAAAATATTAATCTAATTTAGAGTTTATAATATCCTTGTTACTTTTAAGATTTTTAAGAATGAAAAATTCTACGTTTCTTTTTAATTTAATTGATTCGTTAAAATTTAATGCCAAAACTGAACAAAAATTTTCTTAAAGAACAACTTAGTAAGATGGTTTACCGCAATTTTTATCTTTGAATATTCATGAATTCAACGATTTAAATATAATCTATGTTACTGTTGAGATTCAAGAGAATTTTTTAATGCAATTTTACTTTAATTACGTTACTCTATTAAAATCTGATATACAGACGTTTCTTCAGAGATTAAAATCGACTGTATGGATTCAGTATGGATTCAGTATGGATTCACAATCCTGCACCAGGAGAGAGTTAATTATGCTACAAATTTTTCTTTTTTTTTTTTGTCTGAACAGGCTCTTCTCAGTTTTTGTTTTATTTTTATTTACGAAGTCTCTAACTCTGTGAAAACAAATTATTCATATAATCATAATTTTTGTTGCAGATTTTGATTTACTATCTACCATGCCTGGTCTTTGTGACTGGTACACAAACATTTCAGCAAAACGAATTAAGAAGTTCTATCGGTTCCCTTCCATGTCCGTCGGCATGCATCTGTTTTTCCCCAAAACAGGTACTTTATTACAATGGCTTTCTTGTAACTAGAACATTTTGCACGTATTTCAGCAACTTATGTTTATATACTATAAACAGAAGTAGAAAAAATCATCGCAAATTAATATATTAATGTATTAATATTTGTACGATCTATATCCTACTGTTTTTTTCTATATAATTGTATATATAGAACGTTCTTTCATTTTAAGGTGGTTCTAGCGTGATAATCAAAGCAAAAAGTTTATACTATGAATTTTCATATACATATAGGAAAAAATAAAAAAACAATCTTGAAATACTTTTTTTTTGCATGTCAAGAATTTTGTGATGATTTTAAATTTTCAAGTGATTTTTAAGTTTCGTGAAAAATAAACTTTTTGATCGAATTCTACCTCACCGACCAATCAAATCACAATGAGCCATTTTGAAATTGAAAATTTCGTTAACGTGATTGCTCCTAAAATAAATGGCCAATATTTTTAAAGCTTTTTCCCAGTAATCTTCAATATCTAAAAATAGTTATGGCAATTTTTTGAAAAAATCTGACATCTCGTTTGATCAGAACAAAAATAATGTCTGTTTCAACACCGACGCTGATGCATGAGACGTAATGCAAAAACATCGATTTTCAGATACAAATATCTTTGAAACGAAATGGTCAATCGTTCTAAAATTTTGTTAACAAATGTGTGTTACTAAATAGAGCACGTGATTTAAATTTTATGATGAAATTCTGTTATAAACACATTTTCGCTAGTACCACCTTAATCCATTTGGTATATATTTTTGCATCTTTAGTTGTATAAAAGTAAATTGTTGGAATTAATATTAAATGAATATAGTACTCCTAGATAACCCTAGATAATATACAGATAATATACAATATATATGTTTATTGTCTATATATGTATCATCTATATAATATAAAATGATTGATAAATAATGTGAAAACAACGAGATAAGTGTATGATAAAAATGAAACAAAATTAAACGATGAAAGTTGGGTATCGGTTGAAGCATCGATGCATAATTGATAAATCAGTTCATAAACGTATGGTTAATTTTGTTCCGGCTAGTGATTTTGGCGGAGGTAAAAAGTCATGAGTTATTAACGCAGAAAATATCCGATAGCCTGACTTAACTAAAACGACCACTAGGAAGTTGGTAAGTGCACGAGTTTCAAAGCAATGTAGCGCACTCATATATAATAGCTATACGTAAGTTTGACTATCACGAATGAACACTCCATGAACGCGACAGATGATAAATCTACTTCTGTTCCGTATGCAGCTGCGATAACTCGCCTCGCAGTTAATTTCATGACCGAAATGTACACAGACGAGACGTGTTTAGTATTTCATTAAGTTAATTTCAACAATTAATGAGAAACCATCCTTTCGGCTCTTAATAATAGGTCACGAGGATTCATGTTCCAGTGCCGGTTCAAGTTCTGCCAAAATTATTGCTCGCCCAACTTCGTTTCTGCGTTCTCTATTGTTAACACTCTCCACTTGTTTGCAATCATTATCTAACGATTTCCGAGGTCATGTCAAAAACTCTATACTATGTAATGAAACAATCACATTCCGACGAAATGTTTACGTCAGATGTCATACATCAACGTTTGTAAATTCATTTGTAACATTTACATAAAGTTTCGTCGATTTTTACTATCCCTGGTTAAAGTCAAACAATTGATTTTAACATTTCATAATTGGTGTCTCAATTATGAAAATAAAATCATAATTGTTTTGTTTAATTCAATTGTTTTTTTGAGTTAGGACTAGCAAAGATGTCATTTTGTAATACAATTTTGAATTATGAATTCCATGAAACAATTATGAGTTTTCAGTGATTTCAAAAAATTATTAATGCTTATTCTAAAATTGTATTACGAAATGACACTTTTGCAGTCCTAAATCGAAAAAAAATTTAACAAACAAAACAGTTTTGGTATTTTGCAAATAAATCATAAGTTTTGTCATGTATTTTTAAAAACTGCAAAATTCTTGCAAAAATTGTTTCTCTGTGTAAAAAGCAATTAAATCTTTTAAATGAATAAATAAAGCACCTCTGATAAAAAAGGACAATATATATATAACGACCATAAACATTTTCACAAATTTAGGATTATATCAAACATAAACTTCAGATCATTCAACATGTATAGCTTTATTTGTCATAGATCTTTTCATGTTTCAGTACAATGATTTATTTAAAAAAACTATTCTCATTTTATCATATCTATACGGTCAATTATTTGAAATAAATAAAATTGGCTTTACAATTATTCAAGTTGTTTCAATTAAAAAACAAATCATCAACATTTTAAAATATTTTCAAATTTTGTCCACAAAAATCTGTAGAAATGAAAACAAAAATCTTTAAACTATGAGACAGAAATATTTTTATTTATTATTAAAAATATATTGTCAAAGGTATATAAAGATACATGGTTATTATATTGATCATATCATTTTATATACGGTCATATTGCTCGTACTTTATCATTCTATATATTGTTATTGCATGTTCCGTTTGACTAAGGATATATGTTATATGTAGATAACTCATATATGGCGTATGAAAAGAACAAGATATAAATTTTTACTTAAACGGTATTATCAAAAGACGTATGTTGCTTCAAAGAAAAAAATATATTAAAATCGTTGAGCCCAGAAAATATAACTAGAGATATGCAAGAATACGAAACATCCAACGATTTGTTTTTCACAGTGTATCATGAATGCAAAACAATACCTATACTACGTGAGATTTTGAATGTAAATTTTATTTTCTCCTTTTGTTCGGGTTTTCGACGGACACCAGACCAAAAAGTTTTATAAAAAACGCCAACAAACTTGTTCTTGTTTTTCGACCTTTCTTATGCGACCCTTCTGTAGACACTCTTGTATGGATTTGTCGTGTCACTGGTAGATAATCTACTCCCATTCCTAATCTAACCATTTCACGTAACACAATGTGTACCTGTATGTTCAACGTAATTGAAAGCATTCTAATATACTTTTTTATCCACTCCGAAAGTTAAATTTACATTCGTTTTTTAATTAAAAATTTTAAGATAATTTGCCAGACCCGTGTAAAAATAAAAACTATTTCCGATAGAACCATTAATTAAGTGAAAATTCAATTAATGCTGAGTTGATTTACATGTTCAAATTATTAAACTTAGTTTCGACTACCAAAAGTGGTTTTTCAAATTCAACATTTATATATCTGGGAAATCATTTTAATCAAGTAGAATTTTCTGTCAACTATCCATATAAAATTGTCTACTTTCATTTTCAAATGTAGGTTGTCATATATTTTTGACAGAAAAAAGTCAAAAGCAAACAGTACATTTTTATCGACTTTTCTGAAAAGTCGTTTCTGTTATTTTCATACATATTTGAAAGGTACCAATCAATTTATTTTGTTTTTTTTTAATCCACATTTTGTAATTTCACGTTAGTTTGAGGTCTGTTCTATTTAAATTGTTCTATTTTGTAATATTTTTGTATGCATGTGGAGAACTACCATTTCAATCAATATTTTTTCTAAGTTGGATTTGATTCTTCTCCAGAGCTGATGATTATACAAATACGTATTTGTAATTGTTTTAGGTAATCTGCAACACAGGAGGGTTAACGGAAATTCCAACCCAACGTTTGCCATCGACCGTGGAAGAATTGTCGTTGTCAAAAAACAACTTGATATACATAAAAACCGACGCTTTTCAAGGACTGTCCCTCCGGAAGCTCATCCTGGATCGCAACAACATTACCGAAATCCATAGAATGGCCTTTCGAGGGCTGACAAATCTAGTCGAGTTGTCGATCCAAGATACGCCACTTACACAAATAAGCTCCTATTCGTTTGCCACTTTGCAAAACGTATCGACCATTCTGCTGGCTAATAACAAAATCAGATACATCGAGGAGTACTCGTTTGCTGGCACGTCCAATGTAAACTTTCTGATTCTGAGTAACAACCCACTGCACACAGTCAGAAGCCATGCGTTCTCCGGCCTTAGAAATGTTGGACGATTTATCTTGCCCTCGGGAATCAATATCATTGAGCCTGATGCCTTCAACGGATTGCAGGTCAATTTAAATCTTTAAACTCCCCCGGTCATGATGTTTCTTTCAAATAAAATGTTACCTTCATTTCTTTCGCTTTTAATTTATAGTTTTGCCATTTATAATTTAACTTGAGTATCATGAAAATACTGCAAGTAAAAAAGTTATACATAGTTCGAGACTTGGTTCCGTTAATGTGTATATTATAAATGTATACCATTAGTATTCACGTTCTATATATGAACCTTAACTGAAACATTAAAATTTTACTTTGATTAATTATACGATGCAATAATTTTATGTTTTTCAAATTTAATTTCATTTTTATTCATTATTACATTCGTTATTAATTTATTTATTTATTTATTTTTTTTCTAAATAAGATTTAATTATCATTTTCGACGACGTTGAGTTAAATTAATTACAACAGAAGTGAATTATGTTATGAGTTGAAGTGACTTTAACTTGAAATGAATAAAATAAAGTTTGATTAATTTGTTACAAATGCAATCAGTTTATTTATATATAATACTGATACCTATAAAAGGAAAGTCTGTGAATCGTAGATTATTCGCCAACGTAAGAATATTACATTGGAAAGTTATGCATTATTTATTCGTACACAATGTTCGATCTTCATATGAAAATATTAATACAAAAAAATGACCTTATAAAATACTTTAAATGTCAAATTGAGTATGGGGCATTATATGCAGAAATAAAATACCCTCAAATCATTTTCTGAAAAGATTGAAAATAATAAGACCAATATAATTTTTTGGCATAAAAATTAGTATATTATATTATATAAATATGTAATATTTTTTTCTTATACCCATTGAATCGTTTTACATTCAATCAGCTTCAAAATAAAAAGTCAAGCAAAAGTGAGTAAAGTGTCAAATTTCCAGAAATCGTTGCATAAATCAGATTTATTCGACGATATTGTAAAAAGATATTCGCATTTTCAATCAAACACGCTAAAAAAGTAAATTATTCTACCAACATTTATTTACCTAAAGGGAATGTTACAAAGAATGCCCCATGTAGATTGAATCGAAATCCATTTTTTTTTTTTTTTTTTTTTCTACGTAATTTTAAACAAACAACAATTTACATCACGGTATTTTAACACTCGATGATTTTCAAGCACGCAAATTCATAATGTTTGTTTTATTTCATCTCAGTGGCGAGCATTAGGCGATTTCATTTTCCCTACATTTCATACAATTATGTAACGTAATAACAAATGCAACGAAGGAATTTCATAACCACGCATGAGAAAGACACATGCGGGATAATGAAAAGGCGCACATCGCATAAGTGGACGTGAGAATCACGGAAACCAGCCGAAACTTTTGTATGAATGAAAAATCTCCAAAGACAATAATGCAACTTGGTTAACAGAAGAGCGTCATTGCGCAATCGCGTATCTCGCCTTGTCATTAATTATGAAGTCATTATACTCGCGTACGATTTTCATCATAAATTGTGCAACGGGGCGAGGCAATCGGAAAGAATATGTCGGACGACAAGTTACACGGTTAATCCATTTGAAGCGAAATTAGAAACATACATCGAGAACAGTCTCCGTGTCAAAGGTTAATTAATCTCTATATTCAAGAGGAACTGGAATATCTCGGGTCCACAACTACATTGGAAGATACTTTATATCTGGCGCACAGTTTTACTCACGCCAATTAATTTATCCGCTCGAGCTAACTAGTTACAATTTGGCTTGTACAAACCCATCAATTTGTTTAGTTTATTTTGTCCCGAATGAAAATTTCTGTATGACCAAATAAATGATCCATTCATGTTTTCATATAACTCAACTCATAATCATAAATGTCTTATTTATAAAATGCCCATTTATGAAGACACATGAATTTTCACTTGGAATTTCAATCGATTTCTTCACGGTTCGAAAAAAAACATGAAAAAAGTGGTGGAAATTGTTTAAATTTGAATGATTGAATTGTCGTTGGCGCTGATCTTGTATGAGAATGGTCATTAATGTTTGATTCGGTTGCAGGTCCCGCCTCCGGGGAGCACCCAATACAAAAAAAGTGCGACCGAAGATCAACCACACGAAAGCGGAGAGTTTCGAGAGAAGAGAGTGCGCTGCGGTTGGGAATTCCGGGTGTGCTCGCAAAGTGCATCGCAAAACACAAAGACCCACGAACGGCAGCGAGCATTCAAAACGCAAACAACCAAATGGCAAAGTTGAAAGCGTCTCGAAGGCCACGTCGCTGGAATTCGAATCACTGAGCTGCTCGACGGAAGAAAAGACTGACACACCGAGCGACCCCGGGTCGCAGATAAACAATCAGTTGCGATCGCAGTCGCTTTGTCAGCTCGACTGTGTGGACTCGGTGCAAATCATCCCGAAAGTGGCAAGCATCGACCAGATTGACAATGCCGAGAAGAAACAGAAGAAGAAGAAGGAGTTTGGGTTCGCGAGAAACGTCCTCCACTACGTTCCGATTTCGAGCCACGTGCAAAAGTACCAAAAAAGCTTGGCGAAAAAGTCGTCAGAGATATTCAAGTCGGGTGAGCACAAGCTGACCAGGACCAATCCGTCGGTATCGAGGGATGATGTGAGGAATTTGACGATCTCAACTCCGTCGAATTTCGTTCACGTTGCTTCTGCCACGTCACCGAAATTGATTACGGTTGAGGCAAGGAGGGACACAAACCAAGTGATCATTTATCACCAACAGAAGTTTGCTGATCTGCGTTCGCATGAAAATCCCGAGGAAAAGTCCGACGACGAGAGTGCGAAGAAAAATAGCTCGTTCTTGTACGGTAAGTTATTGTTTTTTTTTTTTCTTTTCTTTTTTAGTTTGATTTTTTTTTTTTTTTAGTTTTTGTAAAAATAGGGTGGTCGACAGGACTGAATTGTAACATTTGTTTTCAGGTACGAGAAACCTTTTGGGCGAAATTGGTAACACCGGTTATGTGGCGATACAACCTGCGAAGCAACCGGAGAAAGCAGTTGGCACGGAAAAAATTGCGGAACGAAAAACTAGCGCAATTGAGGTCGAAGAGGAGAACGGGTCAGCGATCAAAATTTCGTCGCCAGTAGAACGTCCGCCGAATAACAGCTTCTTGTGGAGCATCAGCCAAACAAAAGTTGCGAGTCAAGGAGTTAACGACGACGCTCCGAAGGAGGACGATGATATTTATGATGATGTCGGGGGATACGACGAGGTATACAAAAATGCGGATGAACTGACGTTGAATTTATTTTAGTGACGAGTAAATATTGAGAGAAGGAAGTTTCGTTTCCGCACAAACAGTTCCGTGGAATGCAACTTCTTGTTTGAATGTTGCAGCAACTGTCAGCCTTAATAAGACAATTAAAATGATCTCAACTTTCGCAATTCTTTTAAATGTCGTTTACAATAATGATTCGGTAATCCCGTACTTCACGCCATTGTTATAAGTTTTAACATCGACTCTCAATCGCTGGAATCAAATTTCACTTATCTCAGTGTTTATACATACGTCAGCAGGTTGAACATTACAAAACGTCGCTCACAAGTTCCTTGGAATGAAAATCTCTTTTTTTATCTCCATCCGAGTTTGCACAATTCTCCTTGAGGTTGACATTTTCATATGAATAAAAGTTCATAAAAAAATTAACGAGGAATAAAAACATACTGGAAGTTCGTTTCTTAAACCCTCAGTTATTTCGTTTTTTTTTATTTTTCACATATAATTAATGATTGATTGAAATGATAAATAGAAAAATTCTTCTTTTAATCGATTGTCATTTCATTATTTCTAACATGACATATTTTTCAGAGTATTTACGACGACGTTGGCCCGTCGATGAAATCGGAACAAAAGTCGAACTGTCTTTCGGATGACGAAGACTACGATGAGGTCATGCCAGCTGGTTACAACCCAATTAATGAACAACCGTCTGCTTATGCTGTAGACAGCAAAGATATTCTAGAATCAAGCAAAAGTGGAATTCCGTCTGAAGAAGACGATCGTTGTAAAAACCGGAACAATGAAGACTCTGAGAATGATTATTATTTGCCAACGACTCAAGGGAACGTTAACGTTTGCATAGATAACGAAGAAGGTAAAAAAGTCGTCGGCGAGGATTCTCTGTACGACGATGTTGACCTTCAGAGCCAGGATCGCATAAATAGCCTCTATGGTGGCTCTATAGTTATCGAAGAAGCAGAATTGGCGAACTTCAAAATCTCCTTGTAAGTTTCCCCTTTATGGCAAAAGACAAAAACAAATCGAACAGTAAGAAATTTGATCTCGGGAAGTTTTTCAATTTAATAAATATGGAACTTGGAAATCTTATATCTTTTATGGACAAAACAAAACTGATATAATAGAAAGTAAATTAAAAAGCGAGTAACCGGAAGATCTAAATTAATCATATCTTTTATTACGGAAGAGCTACGTGAGCTGAAAACCGAGATTTGATTAAGTTTGATTTTTTTTTCTTTTCCCTACATTTTTCTTGATTTTTATTGTTATCAAATCAGAAGCATAGAATAAATGAATCAATTGTAAATTATAAAAGAAAAACAATAATCATTATTAATGATATTGTTAACATTAATATAATGATACGAATTCATTCATTCATTTTATGCGTTTGATATTTGTTGATAACAGAAATCAGTAAATAAATAATACAAATTCGATTGTTATATTAAATATATAAAACAGTGAAAAGGACACCAGTTTTTGGGTTATTTTAAAATGATACTCTTCATTTCAGATCGAGTTATAACGTTGATCAAATTTCACCGTGCGATCAATCGTCGATAAAGCAAGTGTCACTGCAGCAGAAAAGACAACCATCTATACTTTCAATGAAAAGCTTTTCGAGCCTTTCAACTGTCGACGATCCAGAAAACAGTGGTAAGAAAACGGGACTTGACATTTTTCCGTATTTATTCTGTTATTATCTTACGTGTCTTTTTCTCCTTTTAAATATAGATGCAATTTTTCTGATAACAAATTCATCACGAACTTCTATTGATTTCAATTAAAAAAAAAAAAGTGGAACGCGCATAAAAATGATGTGAAAATAAAATCTGAATTCATCATAACTATACTGTCAAGGAGAACGCATTCAGTGTATTGTTTCCTAAGGGAGACAATTACCGCCGAATAGGGACATGCCAACATCGAGTTAATCGGCAGTCATAAATTATGCAAAAGAACGCAAAGTCGCGATAAATTAGCATATGAAAAACATCAGCCATTCAACTGTCACACAATTCATCGCGAATATATATGCCACTCTTCAAGGAGTTCACAACTATATGGTACTGAAAACGTTTGTCATGATCTCCATTGAACCGCAAAAACGAGCCGAGTTTGCGCACCAAACAAAGAGCACCGGCTCGAGTTGTGAGAGTGATGTTTATTTAACTAACAGATTATGAGGATCGATCCCATCTGATGATCCTGTGGAGAAAAGTCACTCTCATAATAATCATGCATTTTTCTGCCTGTTCGCACGTAAAGAACATTAAAAACTACGATGCCGTAATCGCGAAATTCACATGGAGATATGCTAGACACGGAAAATATTGTTCCATCAAGTTGGACATGGCACGAAGTTTCCAACGTTTTTAATACTTTTTCATTACGATCCGACGCACACTCTCTAGGCATCATATTTTAACTATCTGGACTGGATTTGTTTTTAATTTGCTGGTCAAATGTTTATTCAACATTTGTAAAGTTAATCAATTCGGTCAATAAAAATTGATTTTATATTCTCGTTTCGGCGAGCATGAAACGTTTGACCATTAAAACAGAATGTAAATGATATATAAACAAAATATTTGTGCGCTATCATCATGTTTTCTCACACAATGCGCGGCATTATAGTAATTCGTTTGAATAATTATGATAAAATTGAGAGAAAATTACGTGCTTTACCTGGCAATTTTATTGTTTACCTCGTATGTGCAAATACAACCACATCTCCCCCTGTGTATGGCCAGGGTTGTGAAGAATTAACTTGCAAACATTTGGTTACATAATTGTCAATATTTTAAAAAGTGGGTTAACATTTCCTGCACGATTCTCATAGGATCTTTCGTTACATCGTAACCTTTTTTTCTTTTTGCATTGAAAAAAATGACTTTCATTCAAAGATGAATTTTATCTTTTCTACATAATAACAAGGCAAACAAACTGTGATTTCTTAGAATGAGAAATACGTTTCTAAACTGCTATGAAATTGTGATCAATTTCATTTGAATGATAATTTTCACTTGCAGATGATAAAGCAATTCTAAATAAGAATCGTCAGAAACATGTTTGTAAAATTGAAGCCGGGCACGATAAGAGTTGAAAACAGTTGCGTGTTTATGTGATTATGGTTGTTATGAAATGATTTTAATTTGTGTCGGTCCTACTTCGATTTTCGACCTAAGCTGTGTTTGTAAAACGAGAAAAAAAGGCCGGTTTACGTAATTTATACGAATGTAAATATGGCAATAGTAAAGTAATTTCTTAATGTCACGAGATGTGGCAAGAACTAAACAAAATTTTCAAAACCAAACAAACAGCAAAGAATATGATGAAAAACAAACTTTACTTGTTTTTCATTGGAAGATGAGATTAATTTAGCAGCAACTTTAGATCGAATTGAAGAAGCACTAATTCTGAAACAACACCAATTTTCAGCTCACAGCTAAATATTTATGAGTAAATAACTTTCTAGAAGAATAATTTAAACGAACATTCCAAGTGCAACACAGTGACGAATTAAATTTACCAGATGTGCTGAAGCACTTCTAAAGAATATTTGTAAAAGAAGCGGAGTAAGTTTGTGCAAACATTTTCACGAAAACATTATCATAACGAAATCATAAAATTCAAATGTTTAATCAAATTTCACCGACGGCGTTACTTAATTGTTGTCGGGTTACATAAAAATTCAAAACTTGTCCGCGGAAGTTGCAATTTTCTCGTAGTTAAAAAAAATATGCAATCAAATATATAAAAATATACATCAAAAAAGTTTGTTAAAAAATATACACAATACAATTTGTTAAAACACTAAAAAATTAAACAGAACAGAAAAATATCCACAAAACAATTATTTAGTAGAAACTAAAAATTAAAAATAAAGAAAAAAATACCGTCAACTTTGACCTTAATTTTATAACCAGGGCATAGAAATTCTCATAGAATAATATAAGTTGGGTATGTGCAAATGCTCATCCGTAAGGCTGTTTGGAGTTGGAAAAAGGCACATTATGTAAGACTGACAGAAGGAACGAATTTTAAAGGCGGCATAGAATGTTGAGTAGAGCCTTCTCGCTGTCTCGTGCAAGGTGAAAGCGCATTGCACGCGTTTTCAGTCACGGCCGAGCCGCAGCGGTGCGCGCAACTCCATCTCATCGTTTCGTGATTCGCGTTTCAACGCCGTGTAACCAATTGTTTGTAATTCACGTCGCAAAATTCGTGCGAATCGCGTGAAACACGGGGACTCCCTCGGGGAGGCCGAACTCCGTGCTCCGGGGGCCATGATCAAGTCATGAGGCAGAGTCTGACGCTTTCGTGTCGGCCCAACACACAAGGTTTGCGACCCAAAACTCAGCCCCACTTCAACCAAACGGATTCGTGACCTTTTTTGTGCACTTGTGGATGGTTCTGTGAATCGCAAAACTTTTCTCAATTGTGATTCACGCGTGTGAAAATTCGTCAACCAACTTGATCATTAAATAAATTATTTTCAATTTAGATTATTTGCATTGAAAATAATATTCAATTCAAATTTACGCTGCTGCATAACAACTAGAGAACGAAGAAAATGTAAACAAGTTTGTTTGTTTTTTTTTCTAAACAAAAAAATTAACTTTTTGCGTTGTTCAAACAAGAATTTTGTTAACTGAAACGAATTAATAGTCCATCGTATTCAAATATGGTGCTGCTACCATTAATAAAAAGAAGAATACATACTTTCAAACGTTCCTCACGTTTTGAATCGGGAAAAGGTCATAGAGAAAACTCCTTAGCAAAGAGAAAACGAATTATAAATTTATAAACTTTGATAATATCCTGATTGGTATCTCAACGATCTGGATTGTACAGGTTGTAGTTTCAAAAATGTCATGCAAGTTAAACAAATAAAACGTCCAATAAGAAACGTCAAATTATCATGGTTCTAAACTTTCAAATCAAAATCATAAGAATGCTTTTCAACGCATCATGTACAAAATATATAAAGTTGGCTTTTGAATGAATAATTGTGAAAATCCGTTTGGTTGAAAGTGATTCATTCTGACTCGAACTGGGCTACGGTGGGGAATTTGGTGAGATCACCGTGTGTGACCTTGGAAAATGATTTCAAGTGGCCGTAAGCCTTGGCAGCGGAAGCGTTCTCCTGATTGGTTGCTCGGTGGACCCAAATGGCACAAACCAGTTGCAATCACAGGCCGAAAAAACCCAAGGCCTTGTACAGCTCAGGGTTCTCGATTTCAACGATCCCACAGACACACAGGAAACTTCGTGTTATGTTATGGAAGGTGCCAAACAAAAATGACAAACATTTCTAAATTTCAGCAATCATCTATTCGATTTTTAATCAACTATAGAAATAACCAAATTTTTATTCAGTAAGCACAATAGTGATTATGATTTTTGTCTTCAGATGCCTCATCGGACGAAAACAACTACGAAACTTTGAACTCGCTGGGAGGTGAGATTGACAGCGACTCTGAGACTGAAACGACGGGGAGTTACAATGTCCAACAAGTCTCCACTTTGGAGGCTCCAACGAAGCCAAATCCACCGCCCCCGAGAGAGGCCAGTATGACGCACAGTTTGGGCAAGAAAATACAAAAACAGCTGAAGCGCAATTGGACCATCACGAAAGGTAGCCTCGGCAGGATCCGAAGGAAGAGCAACGTAGATTCTGACAGCACCGAGGAGAATGGTCTGAAGATCACCTCGCCGCTGGAAAAGATAGATGCCAAAAAGTACTTCACGTTTGGAAAGAAGAACAGAAAAACTCGGCCTACCGTGTCAACTTTTTATATAGACAGTGATCAAAACGAGCTGAGGAGTAGTCAGGAGAAGGAAGACATTTACAATAAGAGTATTTATTATAACGGCTGGAAGGATAGCGATTCTTCGCAATCTGACGGTAATTTGTTTTTATTGATTGGGAGCTTATGGCTGAAGTTTATTTGGCGTTATGAAATGTCAATGCGTGTTGGTGCGATGGTTTGTTTTCGTTTCTAAAATTTGAGCCGCGCTAATATGGAGATCGGCTTAGACAAATTCGAGCGTAGGTTGGATATAGTGTCTCCATCGAAATGAAACGACCGCAAATCCGGTTTTCAAATCCCGTCATTTATTTCTGATTCCACTTTATCTTGAAACGAGTTTAACGCTGACGAAAGCATAAACACGCGTGGTTGAGTTTGTTTAAAAATTGTGAACAGAAGTGGAAGCAGCTTTGACGTTCATTTGGTTTGACAATTTTCTAATTGCCGATAACTGTAATTAACCAGGTCAACGAGAAACAGTTTTTTTTTCAATCCAAAGAGGAAATTGTTAATGAAACGACCGCTTCTTTCTCCCGGGTAAACATAATTAGGCATCAAATTATTTTTATAATTTCCACGATAATCTTCATATGCTCGATCTGCGATGCATGTATAGTTTCATTCAGACAAAAATTAATTACTTCTTCATTGAGGAGAATTTCGCAATGAAAAAACAGTTCCCCGTGTTGTATAACAAAAAAAGTGAATGAACTTCGTCAGTTTCATTTTCGTGACAGAGTTATCTGGTCGGCAAATTAACGGAGTTGAAAATTAAAATATGTCAATGTATCTGACATGGCTAATTAACTCTTTCAAAATAATATTAAAAAACAAACGGAATAAAGACATTGTCGATAAAAAGAATAAAGACCAAACGTGATTGCTTGACTGAGTTTTAAAAACCGTTTCATACACTGCAAGCAGCAAAGAGGAAACCAATTTTTTTGCGATCAATGAAATCCCAGTCAGTCGCGCTCTGCCTTCCTTGACAATTGCTCAGTGCCTTATGCTGATCCGATTGTTCAACTTTCGCACACGCGGAAAGTCATAAAGTCTTAATCGCGGTTACGATAAATAGCTCAGATAAGGCTGCATTTTCGCACCGCTAATTAAAACTCTTTCCCTATCGTTACAAATCAATGAGCGAGACTTCTCGCCAGCCACGATATATGCCATAAGAAGCGAGTTTCCGCGTTGTTCGAGTGAGCTCGTGAAAATTGTTATACCACAAAAAGCAAACAAATATTTAATCAAAAAATCACCATCATTTATCATCTCCGATTTCAGATTTCAAGGAACCTCTATATCAGTTCTATACCGCTGCAACTGCCAGGTTCGCTTCGCAGTCTGATTCTGATGGATATGAAGAGGTAATAAATCTCTATATTTCAAACCAAAAATATTTTTCCGTCAATCAAAACTTGATTGCAGAGTTGATAATCAAAACTTATTTTCCCAGGTGGAAAGGATAGCTTCTTTGACAGAGTGCGTTGATATAGCAAAACCGCTACACTTAGTTCTTTGGTGCCAAACCCCTCAGGTTATAAACAATGGTTTATTACGTAAGTCAGAGAAAACAATGAAAAAATCGCACTCGACTTGAGATTGACTTCTTATAACAGAAAGAAAAATTTGTTTTCCAGGTAAACTCACGGTCGAGGAGAAGAGACTACAGGAGGCAAAATTTGAGATCCTAACATCAGAAGTGCGCTATTTGAATTCTTTGCGCGTCCTCGATAATGAGTTCGCGAACGACCATGAATTGATTCACGAGGTGTTGACTCCTGGTGAGAGAGAGCGTCTGTTCTCCGGCGTTCAAAGTGTGTTGACAGCGTCGGAAAACTTTTTAACCGACCTGGAGAGCGTTTGGAACGAAGACCCTATGATGAACAGGTTTCCCGAAGTCATTCTCAAGCACACTGAAAAATTTCACGACGTTTACTTGACCTATTGTTCCAATCAAGTTTTAATCGAGGGAACGCTCAAGGAACTCAAGTAAGAATTTCAAACGAACAATTAAAAATTTTTGCCCTTGTAATGAAATGTTTTGTTTTGAGTTTGTTTTCATATTTGCATTTTGTTTTTAATTGAAATTTTTGCTTACATTAATTAAATGTTTGCTTACATTGTTACAACGATCTTTTTCTTTTTTAGAACTAAAAAGGAGCAAAGATTCTTGGAGACGGTGCAGAAAATAGAAAGGCGTCCAGCGTGTCAACACCTCCCTCTTCATTCATTTTTAATGTTGCCAATGCAGCGAGTTACAAGGTAATTACTTACGCTATCAACTTGCACAATTGTTTTCCGTACGTCTATGATTTGTTTTCATGATCAAACGCGATTAGTCACGGCTCCTTGTCAAACGTGTTTCTTTTTTTTTCGTACTAATTAATATCTGCAATCCTACATTCCAATTGAAAATTGACAACGAAAAAAAATTTTACTTTGTAATAAATGTCATAAATGAATTTTTCTATCAACTATTTGCAGACTGCCATTATTAGCGGATGCGGTTTTATCCAAGTTACCGGTAGATCACAATCAAAGGTCAAGCTGGGAAGAAGTATTTTCTAATTTAAACTATGTCGTTGCTCAATGTAATGAAGGTGCGAGACGTGCAGGCCAGCGAGCTGAGCTAAAAGCATTGGAAAGGTAAGATATTTCGATTAAATTAATTAATCCCTTTCGTTAAAATCTATTGGTGTTATAATTTTAATTTAATTTGTATTGTCTTGTACTTTTTTAAAGGAAATTAATATATCCAATCAACGTGGCACCCATCGCTTTGGAAGGTCGAGAATTAGTCCGAAGTGGCCCTGTAATTCATCTCACTCTAAAATCGGATGCTGATTACAAACTCACGTTCGGCAAAAAATTTCAAAAAAATCCTCTCTACCTTTTCCTTCTCACTGATTATCTTCTAGTCACCAAGCCCAAGACAAAGTAACTATTGATTTATATTTATTCCAACCAATTCTTTGATAAAAAAAACCAGACAAAAAGAAACGTATCTATCTTATATATACATATAACACATCCCTAGTGAAACAGAAAATATAATGACGATATATTGGGCGTATATCAGCCATATAATGGGAATATAATGTTACGAAAACCATATATGATGATTATAATGGAAATATATCGTCAATATAATGGCCATACAGAAAACTTATATCGCTATTATAATGCCAATGTAATGAAAAATTTTGAATTTTTCTTTTAGCTATACGGATAAATCACCATATATGGCAATATAAGCCTCATATATTGGTCATATACGTTTTCTATATGCTCATTATATTGATCATATATTGCCCCTATATTGTCATTATATTGTCAATATATTATCATTATATTGTCATTATATTTTCCTTTCTACTAGGGATACATATATATTTGCTAATATATTTATTTATTTATATATACACCATTATATGTAACATATAAAATTTTTGTCTGAGTGTAGCAAAAGAATTTGATATTTCTAAATTTTTCTTAGAAAATAAAAATGACGATATTAACTGAACTGATTTTTATTCCAGTAGCAATTCGGAAGAAAGTACGTACACTGTTATAGACACGTGTAAGAGGAATCTTATCACCCTAGCACCAGTTGAAAAGGATTCGCCTTTTTCCGGACATCATGCCATGGTTCTTGATCTTTTGGAAAATTGTGCCGGAAGACCCATAGAATTCATATTAGCTTGCGGGAGTGACACTGAAATTAAACGCTGGCTGAATACAATAACGCCGTTCGAGGAGACACTGGGTGGCGAAACTCTCTACGAGTCGTGGGATTGCCCGCAAGTAACCGCACTTTATTCCTACACCCCAACCCAGCCGGATGAACTAGCTCTACAAGTTGGTGAGTGCAATATCCCTCGTGTTGTTTTTCACTCGAATCAAATTGTTCATTTTAGTTTTCAACAATACATCAGACCGAAATGAATTGCGCTATTTGAAATATTCAATATCCTTTCTACTTTCCAATACCCTTTCATGTAACGCATGTATCTTTATTTCTCTTTGCTTTCAGGCGACGTAATAAATGTCTCAAAAAAGTTATCAGATGGCTGGTATTATGGGAAAAAACTGTTAGACGAAAAGCAAGGATGGTTCCCAGCAAATCACACCCAAGAAATTGCATCTGAGCATGTTAGAGCGAGAAATCTTCGTCAGAGGCATCGATTTTTGGCTTTGAGTGCGAAGCACATCATGAACTTGAAGGCAAAAAATTAGTCTGTCAACTGTATTTATTTTGTATAGCATTTTTCTCTTGTTACGAAACGTGTTGTTTGGATGTAGGTGTAAAAGCATTTATTAGGGTTTCAAGTTGAACGTTGATGATGGCTGGAAAAAGAAATCCGAATGAAAAATGTATATAAAAATTGTTGTACCTTTTTTATGATAGATAATTATTTATTGTTGTTGCATGATGAATGAAAATTTATACTGCGGTAATGTCATGTTTGTAAATAAATGTTAAACGAGTTTATACAAGTTAGGTGTATATTTTTCATTTTTTTGAATTCACGATAAAAAATTCAGACAAATCTTGTTCAGTTTCAATATCACTTTCTTGAAAAATATAAAAACAAGCAATTCAATCTATTATTTTTTGTTCAACCAACTTGTTCGACAAGTTTTTCCTAAGAACTTTACAGAGATCTTGTTTTCCAGTCGCTGGTAAAATAAATTTCCACAGAAAATCCGTATCTTGTCACAGTAACGATTTTTCTTATTATCTGTTAACAAAAAGAAAATCTGCAAAACGAGAATTTCATCGCGATTACATTTTTAATTGAGTTTTAATCTCATTAAAAATTCTCATCATTTCACTTCGATAAAACGATTAAGAAAAAAGTAGTGTACTTTTTATGCCTCTCCGACCTAAGCGCCTAAATTTAAATTTAGATTCAAAACCAAACCGAAATATACGCTCCACGATAAACACTAAAGTTTCTAAAAATAATGGAAAATTTTCAGAACAAGAAACATAAAATGATCCACAAACTCCACAATCTCACGATGATTTCATTCAAGCTTAGCATATTGTTTTCCAACGAGATTCGTCATTCTTTGAATTTATTTTTGGAAACTCTTAAAAACATCTTGTTTTTCTTTTATAAAAAAAGAAGAAGACAAAGAAGAATAATAAAAATCCAAGCAAGCAAACTGCAACCAAAAATATGAAACTGATTGATATTTATTCATACAAGAAAAGCTGAACGTGAGTTTTCTCTATTCAATCCACGTTTTCAATTAGCGATGAAGTTTATCGCAATGAAATAAAAATTAACAGAAGAATGAAAAAAAGATCGGCGTGTGTAGGATATTGCTAATCAGATGGACGTTCGGCGCGCGCCTTTCCCGAAAGCAGCCGAGGTAAGACGAACGGAACAAGTGGGAGTTGGCGTCTACTTAGTCTGACATATTGTTTAGGTTCAAGTTGAAGAGAGAGGCAGTACATTGAAAAGAGACAGAGCAACTAAGTCAAAGCGCGTTTACAGAATTGACCTAATGTTCTTGTAACGTCTAGCCTGAACGGGACGAAAACACCGATGGACGTCCGGGGGAGCGCCTGCTGAAGCTGCTCCGAAATAGGCAAACAACAACAACGGCCGCTACACGCAGTCTGAGCTGCAGATGAGTGTTTTTGCATTTGCAAGCAACTCGCGGTGTTGCGAATTATGACGGAAGTCATTGCGACGGACATGATCGACGGCCTCTGGCCTTTTCTGCAGAGTGTAAGTTGACCTTTAACTTTTAGGTTATCTCGGCTTTTCGACCGCTCCAAAAAGGCCGGTCGATTCTAGACGCTTCCGTAACTCGTTTTACTTTTTGACACTCTTTCGTCATCTATTGTGTTAATTCGCTCGCAATGTCATACCACGTTGAATTTTTTTCCTTCAACTTACGATTTTATTTTTTCGTATTTCAAGTATGACTTTAATATTTATGATGTGTACATTAGATTGATTGATTCAAAACGTCAAACGTTGTTTTTGATTTTAATCTGATGTTTGTAGAAGATAAGGTAATGTAATAAATATGTTCCACTTTGAAATGTTGCTTTCAATTTTACAGAGGCTGGTGATAAAATTGTGTCAAAAGGTAAACGGGCACAGATTGCGCGGAAATTGTCATAAACGTCTGTCGCAAAATGTGTATATGCAATGTCATCTTGTGTCCTTGGACTTTGAACTTCAAATGACATGCGCAATTAATGAGCTACTGGCATGAAGGGATACTTTTTGAAAGTTTTTTTGGCGGTGTTCACTTGGTGCAAAAAAAGTACTTGTCTTGCTATACAGACGGTTCAATGTGTACCTCTTTCTGGCAAATAGCCATTGTATATTCAATAAACAATAATCAATTAATTTAAAATATTCATACACAGATAAAATTTGAACAAAAATTGAACAAACATTTGAAAAAACGAATATTTTTTTTAAATTTCATTTGAAAAGAATTTGAGATCCGACAATTTGGTACGACAAATTTTGAAGCGTTTCAAAAAAAATGTACTGTCCAATGAAAAAATTATTGAGCACTTATTTTGATAGCATGCGATTAAAATTCGCATGGAGTATAATTCGTTTCAAATGTTTCTCAGTTTAAAAAAAAAGAAGAATCTAAATTACTCTTCTTGTCATAATATGTCAATTATAGGAGTTATGCAATAACTCCTCTAAAGTCAAACACGTGTCATGTTTTCATGAATGCAACAACTTTTGAATGTGTTTTTGATACAGCTCGTCGACTGATAACTCAGATGGAAATGTGATTTTCTTGTTCTGTTTCTTCTTGCAGATTGACTGGAGAGATCCATGGCTCAGTATCCTTATAACTTTTCACATCGCTGTCACCTTGACAGCACTAATGACGAGAAATCACGCCAACTTCCAAATCCTTTTATTTCTAGTTCTTCGTAAGTTGCTTAATCTGCTTAAACCGAAGAGATTGAAAAAACTGATCTTCAAGTGTAATTTTTTTTCTTTGTTTCAGTACTGCTGGTGTATTTCTCTGAAAGTATTAACGAAGTCGCTGCCAGTAATTGGATGTGAGTACACACAATTTTTCCAGCATCAATTTCCTGGAAATATACCCTTGAAATAATGATGACCAATTGATAGACAATATAAACAATTAACCAATGTGAATCTCTGTTTTCAGGGTGTTTTCAAAACAACAATACTTTGATTCTAAAGGATTTTTCATATCCATCGTGTTTTCAGTGCCGATATTGATCAATTGTATGATAATGGTGGTAAGTAAGGACAAAGTTCTAGTCCAAATTGTATATTATCAGTTTTAGGAACTAAGTATGATTTAATTATTTAACATTATTATTTTATTTTTAAGATATTTCATTTGACACCGATAAATTACAATACAGAGAAATCAATTGAGAACCCTTACAAGAATATTTTTCTTATATAACGGTTCGTTCAAGATATAGCATAACCATTCACTTAGATGTATGTATTTAAAGAAAATATCAATACAAAACGACAATTAATTCTCACTAAAAGTTGATCAAATCATTTGAGTACATAGAAGCTATTTTTAAAAGATGATTGGATTCAAGTCCAATTTAAAAATCATAACTATTGATTTCGAAAAACTGTCAAGTCAAAATGACTGTATTGAATTTCGTCCACGTGAAGTTCTTGATAAGAATAATTTTTTTTCTATTTTTATTACAAAACGATTGTCACCATTCCATGAAAATGTCGTTTAACTGTGGACATAAGTATACGTAAACATAATCTGCGTGATTGTTAGTGTAACGTAACACTTTTCTTAATTTTTTTTAATTTCATTCAATTATGTAAAATCGTATAACAATTGTAACTGAATATGTTTTTATTGCTTTATGTAAAGTGTATTTCTCGAATTACAGGCAAGTTGGCTTTATCATTCGAGCCAGTTGATGACTAGTCTAAAAAGAGCGCAATTGCGTCAACAAGCGAAGAGCAGACAAATTGAAGGCGAATCTGCAAACGGCAATGTTAAGCAAGTCGCGAAGAAGAAAAATTAATGCAACGTTTTTTCTAGTCAACGCATAAATTGTGAGGCGTTTTCCAGTCAACATAAAGCGAACCCAATGGGTTTCAGGGGCAAAAACCCTGAACATTCGTTCGGACCAATAAAATAAATGTCGCAAAAAGGGCTCCGCGATGGGGCTTTGCTGAAAACACTGAGAGATCCAGACTGTCTAGCGTCCTCCGTCTTTTCACCACGAAGACAATTGAACAGTTTTAAGAACGAAGAAAAAAAATGTACAATAATGGTTGTTAAACATTCCTGCGTCAATGAAATTGTCGATTAATTGTCTGGCAACGACGAGTTGTAGTAAAAATTTTGTTCTCAAGTCTTCTCCTTGCCAGAACTCTGCGAAATGATAAATCAAATCCGTCGAGAAGTAGTCCATCAAACGCGCGTCACTATTGCCATGGCTTCATAGGTTTTAGTTGCTCGCCGTTTAGATTGTAAATATTTTTCCATTAATCGTGATGTACTTATTGCGACGATAACGATTGCCGAATTTTTTAAAAGAAAAAAAACACAGCGCCTCGAATTATAGAACACCGGACCAGCTATTCAATGACAATATTACGAATAGTTTTTCCATGAACGTTTGTTACACGTATACAAGTATTTTCTGAACTATCCTAGGTTTAGAGTGTTTAAAAGCGAGCGTTGCGTTGAATTGAATTTTGTTGATTAGTGGATATTAAAAATAATTTAAATTGCTTCTTTGAAGTCTTTTATTTAAATTCTGTATCTCGGTTTGAATCCGAATTGTCTTTTGTATCGAAAGAGTGGTACTTAACTAGTGAGATGATGATTGTGTTTTAATGGTCTGTTGAATTTTTTTTGCTTTTTTTGTTTCAAAGAGTTTCTTCCAGAAGAGGGAACTATTGATTGAACGGTGTTAATGCTTCGTAAAGTCGTACTTAATTCTCTTTTCTACTGTTCCAAGCTTCAACAACGTCACGTTGACGTTGAAAAATGAAACACAAACTCGTGATGCATTTACACTTGTTTACCATTTCTTCCTTTTTGCAATTGTGTAATATATTGAAATCATAAAAGTATGATTTCAGCCTGTCAAAAATAAAAGATATCACAATTTGTATATCATTTTCCTTTTCATGAAATTAAAAAGAGTGCATTCATCGGGATAGTTCACAAAATGCAGCTGGAAGTAAAATATTGTATATTGTGAAAATCAATCTTGTCCGTCAATCCATTACAACGACAAGCTGAATTTCAAGCAGTGAAGTTGCCTAAAAAAAAGTTCACGCGTTTTGAATACTGGTATACTAACTGTAGATAAATATTGCACCATTTTATTACAAGAACAAAAAATAAAGTATAATTTTGAGTCTATTAGAGATTTTTATTGTCGCCTTTATTGTCACTTTAATGAGTCATAAGAATTCAATCGACATTAAACTCCAAATATCAATCGAAACTCGAAAATTAAATCGCACAGCTCACCAATAACCTTTTGATGTTGAAAAAAGCTCCACAAGGATCGATTTTTTTCCTCTCTGCACCGAGAATGACATTAAAGAAGAAAAAAATCCTTCCGCTTTTCTGGCGTTATTAGTGCTATGTTTCCTTCATACGTGATTGCACTGCATCCTAAGGTTTTTTTCCAGTTGGTTTTTACATTTAATATCCGAACACCCGATCCATCTAACAAGCTTTATGTCCTGTTTTTTTTATAACTCAAAACTTTCCGCATTTCTTCCAGGAAAACAATTCGTTTTTTCTTATACACGCACGACAAAACTGTCTGCTTTTACCACATTTTATAAGGAAAAAAGTAATGTGCTTAACTACTGGAATTAGTAGATGCTTCCCCACATAATGAGCAAATCTTCTACTGATCCTACAAATTAACCCATTTCTAGTCGAACATTAAAGGAATAAAATTCTTTTTTTTCCTTTTCTTTAAAAAAATCTACAATTATTTCTACATTAAATTATATTTTACACGTTTAAATGAAGAAAATTTAACTTGAAATTTGTCGAATTAAACTGAACTTGAAATTAAAAATTCTAGAATATTGTTTTTTCTATTATGGAAAAAATCTGTACGTTTAAATCAAGCAAACTTGAACTCGATTGAAATAAAAGTTAAAATTAAAATACGAATTCACTTGTAGTCACAAAGAAATTCTTTTTTCTTTCTTTCCTGAGTTTTGATATTGAAATAGAAACAGTTTTTGAAAACGTTATGAAAACGGACCACGTTGCAAAGTGCGTGAAAAAAATTACTGTTACCACATCATAGAACTTTTACATAACTTCAAAGTTGCATATTATACACGACAATCAATTTTTCTGACCAACGTATTCTCCAAAACTGATTTCCCCATGTTTTTACGACCTTTCCAATTACTTTGCTTCAATATCAATTATTCATAAACCTCGTTCATTCATTTCGCTTCATATTAAAACCATCGCGCAGTCCAATTCTGGAAAATAACTTTTATCTAGATTATCCTTCCGCCTTAGTTTCATGCTTTTAATTGAATATTCAATCCCGACCGTAGGATGATGAAAGTTGACAAATTCTGTAAAACCACAATTACATCTAACGCAGTCACCTTTCGCAGAACCAACGCGAGAGAAGTGAAAGAAATAAATGACCGTATGAAAACAAATACCAAGTCAGAGTAGATGAAATTAAAAAAGAAATGCCCATTGACCGCCGGAGGCCACCTCTTCAAAGCCGAATCATTCATAAACGCGCGTCCCCTTATTGATTGGCGACGTAGACCGGCTGTTGACCTACATCAGCGACCCATCCCCAGCAAAGCTTGGGCACCAGACTGTCCACAACCTGTCATGGCCCCTTTTGACCATCAGAAACCCCATTGTCATGAATTTCCACTGCCCCCTGGATCCTGCGGTCATCATTGCTGCCGCCCGCAAAAGGACATTTTTACGTCGCGCGTACTTGTTGCTGGCTCAGGACGAGGCTCCATGCGCGTGATTATCGATCCTTCCCATAGGTATATAAGACGAGAGCGTGGGTGTCAAGTGGAACAGAGCGCTGTTTTGTAGGGCCGCCATCGAGACCGTAGTGCGCCTCAGAATCTTCTCCGGAGTACAAGAATCTTGGTCTGCCGAGCGATCTGTTGAATGAGTCTTTGAGACAAGTGAGTTTTTGTTATCATCTTTTTTTAAATGTGTTGCCTATCGCGCCTCGTTACTGATTCGGAAAGTGGACATTGACTTGGACCTCAGCTAGTGGTTCTGGTCTTGTTGTTGCCAGCCTCCGAACAGTGGCGTAGTCTTTTCGTTTACCGTATGGAACTCGTTAAATTTAATGACGTCAGACTCTATATAGATATAATACGCCATAAATCAAAATCAAAATCGCTCCTGCGACGTTGCGGGTTTATAATGAGGATTGATTTTTTTTATTTTATTTGTGATTTACAATTTGCATTTCTTCCCTACCATTGACGTTTTGTCATTTTCCATACATCCTGAGGAGAAGGCATTATGTAACGAAATTAAATTTAGACACTTTGTATGCATTTCTAAATCTAAAGGATCTTGACAATAGTTGCTTGTTGAAAAAGATTGTCGGATACAAATAGATTTTCAATATGTATTATAA